>JAGKQL010000015.1:27447479-27468529 GCA_018398635.1 Cyprinodon brontotheroides | reverse complement strand
CATTAATCTGTGAGAGGAGCAGGAGCAGGAGGTGAAGGAGGCAGAAAGCAGTGATGTCATCAGGTAGAGTATAAATTCAATTAGTGAGGAACCTGGAGGCCTGAAAGGTTGAGTTTCTGCTACGCCTATTAACGGCGCCCATGTTGGAAAAATCAGACATGACAGGTCGACAATTACTAAGGAGACGGAGGAAGTCTGATTAAAAAGTTCGGCCACAATGAAGCAATACCATTTATATAGGTTAGGTCTATTGGGTCTGGTTCTATGGGATCCTGCAGCCGTGTTCCTAATCTGGATGATTTTATAAAAACATTGACTTCTGTCTGATACAAAACCTCATTAGAAATTTACTTTATCTGTTTGTTTCATTTAATTTTTTCTAAATATGCAAGTTAATCCGACAGAGATTAACAGTACAGCTATCATCAGGCAAATTTAGCAGCAGAACCCTTCTTGGTTAGCCTTTAGCTTGTAGCTGCTAACTGTGGAGGATGGAAACAGGACAGCGGTACATCAGAGAGAACCGTGAGGAGAGAGGCAGCTGGCTGACGGGCTGTTCCTGAGATATAGAGGGACAATAAACCGCCCTTCTAGGGTTAAATTAGAAATGCTTTAAGCCTTCCTCAGATGTTGATGATGTCATCATCTTATCTATCTTCCATTTTGATCAAAAACAAGCTTGTTTCCGCTGTTTCACCACAACAGTAGCTCGCCAAGCTATTCGTCCCTGGTTGGTTTTACAAAGGTCAGTTTTTTACTCTGTGAATTTAGTCTTCTACATCAGGCATGGTGGCGCTCAATGACATTCTCACCAAAATTCTAAGTTCAGCCTCAGAGTCATGACCTTGACCTTCCTCGGCCCCTCCATTTAGCGATAACATTTCCATTCTTAGCTCCAGCTGCTAACACAGCTTGATGCTGAGTAAAACAAGCTGCTTTGCTCTGATTGGTGGTGTATGAGGCCCCACGGTAGCCGTTTCTCATCCACGGTGCCAGATTATCTCCCAGACTGCCAGCAGCAGGCGGAGTTTTAATTTACCTGAATGATGCAGAGCAGCAGCAGAAAACTGATGATGTAATGTTTTCTCAACACATTTATTAGACTGGAGCTCTATTGAAATCAATTATTTTGATCCCTTTAATCTGAAGAAGCAGCTTTTCATGTTATATGAATGTAACTTTGTACCTTAAAAGCAGGTGGAGCTGCCAGGTAGACTGTTTTGTTCTTCCATGCTCAGATTATGACATTTATAGCAAAATGAAACTGAATTAGCCATTGTTCTGCAGTCTAACACCAGGACAAAGACACCTTTCATTAGGCTGCAGTCTTACTTTAATCTATTTAACTTGGTAACTAGTGGATCAGCAGAGTTGGTCAGAGGCTGGTCTAACCTGAAGGGAAACTTTTCCCTCCGCTGTGTTTTTCATGTGTTTATTATAACTTGTGGAAAATGTGATACTGGAAAGATTGGAACTGAAGGTTTTTATTGATCGTCCAGATGTTTCTCCTCCCCAGATGCATTTATGGGAGGCTATTTTACAGCAGTTTAAAACCCTTTCATCAGGTCAGTCAAAGAGGTTCATCCTACTGCCACAATGGTTTGAGCTCTAACTGGTGATCAGCTGTTCACCAGCATGACCTCCTGGAGACGGTTTAAGATTCAAAGAAGCTTCTTCTGTTAATGTTGTTATTGCAGATGGCCCTCCTTAAGATCGATCATTACTGTCCTCAGGGATCCTTTATCGACACACGGAGGACAGCAGACTGTGAGAGACGGTTTTAGCTCTGAGGAACTGATCAATCTGCAGACTTTTCCCTGTCTTCATTAAGAAAGTGGTTATTGATGCCACTTAGGAAACACTCAGCACAGGCAGCCAGGATGGAGCAGATGGTAGAAGTTCTCTGATTTACCACACAAACAGCTGAAATTGGAGGTTGTTTCTGCCTATTCAGGTCTATGTCAGGTCGGTGGCTTCACTAGAGAAAGTCTGATGAATTTATGCATCCAAGGCTTCTTCCTTGGATTATCAATTAATCAGTCAAGATTTCAGTTTCGGGGGGGGGGGGGGGGGCTGAAAAGGGAACAATTTACTGAGGCCATGTGTGAGGGCCCCCCATGAGGCGGTTCCCTATAGTGCTGCCTTTATCCCTGTGGGAAGATAGGAGCCACACTGGAGAGGGAGGCAAACATTTCAGCAATGGCTCATAGAGGCTGGAGCCACATGAAAGTCAATCTGACATTTGAGCATTAATTCAATTCTATTCAGTTTATTTCTATAGCTCCAATTCACATCAGGTCATCTCAGGTCACTTTCCAGTTCACCAGATCATCCAGTCAGATTGATTCAAAGTTTTCTATCTAAGGAAAACCAGCTGATTGCATCGACTCATTGACTCTTCAGCAATTCCTCCATTAGTTGTGTTCAATATGTTCATGAACGCCGCCCACAGGCCATTGTCTTTGATAAGATGGAAGTTTATCAACCAGCTATACAGTTCTGGACGCATCCACAGATCTTCTCCTGTCCACCGCTGCCGGCAGCCTGATCTATGCCCAAATTCCAACATCCTCAGCAATTGTAGATACATCAGGATTCCTCCAAATCCAAAGTGAACAAATCTGAGTATCATAATTAAGAAATCCATACATCTTTAATAACCTCCACTGACAACATTGTAGAACACACCATCATCCAAGGCTTCCAGGAGTCCATGGTCGGTCCCACGAAGTATGTCCCTGCTGGAAAGGAAGGGTCCCTTCCCCCTGTCTTCCAGTCAAGAAAGTTTAATCGATTGCATTGAGAGACCAGCTGACTCAGCATTTTAAAAATCCATAAATAAATAGGAAACAACTTCTGGTTGAAAAACATCTCATTTTTTTAATAACTAGATTTCAAATTATCATCCTAACAATAATCCAGCTTTATTGAGATTAGAATTTTTACATTGTTCCACTAACCTGAAGGTTTATTAACACAATGAGTTGTGGAACAAAGGCTAAAAAGACCCAATAAGTTACTTTCATCAACAATCACTTTAAAGGTGCACACACAGTTAAACCTCAGGTTAAACCTGAGGTTTAAAACGAAGTCTAACCTGAGAATCTGATCAGATGTGTTGCCATATTTTTGGTCCTATTTCCTGTTATTTAGACTGTCTCTCTGTTTCCAACACACATGAAGCCATGCTTGGCTGCTTCCCTCTGATATTTAAGATGCAGCCGTCCGTAGCATCTAGCTCTCTTTGAGATGATAGAAGGCTGTCGTTCTGGTCTCTCTGCATTACACCTGATATGACCCACATGCTTCAGGGGGGAACATTAATCCTCCATTCAGTCTCCTTTTATACTGTCTCTACAAGTTTTCACTTTAAAATTTCTATGTTATTGGTGGATGGAGGGATAAATGCAGAGTGATGTATACTGTGTGATTGGCTCAGGACGAGGCTCAAACTCTGGCAGGTTTAAGGCAGGAATTACAGAAAACGTTGTGTCACAATGCAGTGATGAGTGGATTCAGTCATTCATTGTCTGACTTCTTACATGCATTCAGTCTCTAAGGAAATGACCAATTCCCACAGAAGGCATTGAGTGTAATGAGTCATAGAGGCCTCTCCTAAAAGACGATTCTTCCAGGTCCCTGTAATAATTAATGTCCCTGTCATAATTAATCTACAGTCTGCTGCAGAGGTTTTTACCCATCCATGTAAAAACACATGGATGGGTAAAAACCCTGGATACCCTGCAACACCCTCGTTCCCCGATAGATGGCAAACTGGTCTAGAAAAATTTACCTTAGTTGGAGTGTAAGTTTCCAGCTGACATTTCCCACATTTGGGACTTAAAACTAGTTCCCCCCGCATGCCGAGTCAAAACAGGAACGGTGACGGCAGGAAAATGAAGTGAGTAATCAGATCAGCTATCATGGCAACACACGACACATTGTTTGGCTCCACCTGTCTGAGCAGACTTTAACGTCATGAACATCAGCAAAGAATCGCCACAACAGGAGTAACTCCAGACTTTGGTGCAATAGAAGAAGAGGGAGAACAACAACTCTGTTCCCACTGAACTGTCAGTTTCTCTGCTGTGTTAACTTGTGTATTTACGCACAGCAGCGGTTCAGTAGCTAAGTTAACATGCCACACAACGCTCTGAATTTAAAAAACGCCTTCTTTGCCGGGTAATAATCTGTTCTGAATGTTGAAAGTGACTCCACTGATCTTTTTCCACTAAATGTTGATTTCTTTAAATGTTCACCTTCAATTGTGTCTGTTTTTTCATACATTTCAATCTCCAGGTTTGATAAATTACACTGTGTGTCCAAATGCTCCTGGCCCGGCGCCTCTGTCAATACCCATTGTGGCCTGCAAGTCAAAAAGTTTGCCCACCCCCGCTTTAAACACTCCGTTATATTAATTAATACCGTAACCATGGAAATCTCTCTGCTGCTGTCCGGTAATCACAGGTTTCTGTGGGTGGGGGGAGCGGCAGGTCTGTGGTGAGGTTAGGGGGAGCATCAGGCACAGATTGTTTGAATGAGAGAAACTTCTGCCTGCTGAACAAGAAGAAGGATGTAAGGGGCCCGTGTTTCTGCTACAAAATGCCACCCAACCAGAGGGGGTTCTAGATGAAATTTACCAGGGGGTGCAGGGTGTTGCCTGTGTTTTTTTCAAGTGGGCATAGAAAGAAGAATAAAACACACACAAACCTAGGGCTAGAGTGTCTATTACAATAAATGAGCCATAAAGCCCAGCTTACACACTTCTGATCTAACAGAAAAACTGGGATCCTTACTTAGAACAGCTGTAGCTTAAAGCTGCCGTTGGCCATGGAGGTCACCTGGGGGGTTAATGGTGGTTCGGGGGTGCTGATGGGTCGTTACTCCCTCATCAGAGTGGTTTCAGTCACATGCCTCACTGAAGGGTGAGTCAGGTGAGGGCAGGTGGGAGGTGAATCTTCTGGGTATTGTTCCCTAAAGTGCTGGAAGTAGGTGAAAAGGTTCGGTCTAAGACCAGAGAGATGGTTTTTCCAGGTTAACGAATATGGCTTCCTTAACCCCTCTCTCAAACCATCTGTCTTCCTTGGCCAGAATCTGGGCGTTGTTGTCCTCAAATGAGTGTCCTCATGAACAGCTGAGTCCTGTCCTGAGGAGTTGACTCTCCTGTGTTGAGCAGTGTGCCTGTGTAGCGGTTGCTCGCTCTCTCCAATGTCCAGGTCTGTCAGGGTTTAGCTTAATCACACAGTTAACTTCATCCTCTTCACCAAATGAGGCAAAAGCCAAATCAGCTAAAATTAGAAAATATAACAACCGTTACATTAAGTTTGGCTATATGGAGAATGAGGACGGAAAACAAACATGTCTTCAATTCAGAGCAAATTAGGCCAGCTCAACTAAAGCAGCATCTCATTACAAAACACCCAGAGCTCAAAGATAAAACTACAGTATTTTTCCAACGAAAGGAGGAGAATCACAGGTAGAAAAAAAAAACAACAATTGGTGATCCTGGACATGCGATCAGAAAAAGCTGAGAGCTTCGTGTTTAGTAGCACAGCTCATCGTAAGAAGTAAGAAGCCAGACTCCACTGGAACGGACCGGGTGCTTCCAGCTGCGTTGTGGGAGGTTCTTCTTTGCACAGAGGTGCCGAAAGAACATGCTGAAAGCGATCCTGCTTTCAGATGAGTAGAAGAACTTTCAGCTGACATTCAGGAAGAGTCGCTGGATAGACAGTTTCCCATAGAGCTGGACGAATCTACAGACATTTCTATTCAACTAACAGCGCTGCTGCATCATCCCTGGAAAGGAGATATTTTGGAGGATTTTCTGTTTTGCAAGGAAGCCTTGGGCAGGACGACCACTGAGGAAATATTTAAACTTGTTGAGTCGGAAGAACGTGTCGCCGTTTGTACGGATGGCGCAGCAGTGATGATCGGCCAAAAGAGCAGAGTTGTAGCGCAGATAAGGTCAATCAATCCAAGCATTATAGTGACCCACTGTCTCCTGCAGCGGCAGCAGTGTTTTCCAAAGACAAGGTATCAAATCTGCACTCAGGTCTGAACGCAGCAAGAGCTTTGCAGTCACGGTTGTTTGGCCAGCTTTGCCGAAATCTGGATGCTGAACATGATGCACTGCTTTATCATTCAAAGGTCCGTCGGTAAAGGCAGGTAAAGGCAGGTAAAGGCAAAGCTGCAGATGGTTTTTGAGCTGCATGGAGAAATGTCAGAATTCATGACAAAGGAAAAGCCTTTTTCTTCTCGATCCAGATTGCATTGCTTTGCAATGATGAGTTAGTCCATCCTGCAGACATAATCAGCATATTGAACAGACTAACCTCTCCATCCAGGGAGAATTCACAGCTACCCTTTAACAAAGCGACAAAATCAGCACCTTTATGAAAAAAACACACCTCTGGAGAAGAAGAATAAAAGAAAAACAGAGATGTTCTCCCAACTGACTGAGTTTTTAAACAAAGAAACATGTCTGATGTTATTGTAAGGGATGTTTTAACTAAACACCTTATCTGTCTGTCTCAGACCTTCAGCTCATATTTCTCTGATGTTGATAGTGATTCATGGGACCGGCTGCGTGATCCATTCTCACCTACTGCAACAGAAAATGGCTGGACAGGTAAAACAGTGGAACAGCTGGTATCTTGTGACAGAACATTGAAGAGCAGGTTTCAACAGGACAGTCCTGCAAACTTTTGGGCTTCCCTCTCACATGACTCCTGGTGAACTAGAGCAGAACAATGAAAAGGAGCAAGAAGCCCAGCGAGTTCACATGTGATTGATTCTGAATGAACACAGTGAAGGTCTACTGTAGGTCAGTGGCAGGATCAGAAACTCTGCAGTGTGGCGCAAACTAAGAAGCGAAGAGTTGATCCTCAGAAAGACTGACTATGTTTTCATTCTGACCCCAGATGGACCAGAACCTGTGAGGTGTTAGATTTAGGGCCCGTTTAGACTAGCGCTGACAGCTTCCTTTAATTAACATCTATGGCAGATTTACTCTTTGGAAGCTGATAAAATGAAAATGTTGGAATGGGTGGAAACAAACGGACGAGGCATGAAGCTGTCTGAAGCTCTGCTGTCCTCTAGAGGAGAACAAAGTGCATCACGAGTCTCTGGCATCATGAGAGGAAGGGGAAATGATGAGGACATATGTCACGCTTTATACAGTAAAACATGAGACACATCTGCTCTTCTGTGGCCAGTTAAATTATCGTTATCAGTTTAAATACCTGCTGCAGACATGTAATGTTCATTAACAGCTTCCTGCAGTCAGCTTCACCTAGAAAGCAGTTAATAGAGGTTCATACCTGTAGAGGTAACAAAGTCAAACATGTTATACTTCTGCATTTAATCCCAGCCTGTTTTTAAACACAGATCATCCATTAAAGGAGTTTCAGCCACTGACTGACACTGTTTGTACACGGCTGTCTTCACTCTTACGTTTATATTTTTATCCTAGAGGAGAGTCACAGCCCGATCTGATAAAAATAGAGACTCTGTAGTTCAGAGCCTCTCTCTTTCTGCAAATTTGAAATATATTATACGTTTGCAAAGTGCACGTCACATTCTGTGACACATCAATGGATAAGAAGTGGTACGACTCACAGCAGCTGCCTCAAAGACTCTCAAAGTTGTTGTAGCTTAGCAACAGCCTGGGAAATTGGATGGGAGATGAAGGGACGGGAGAGGTAATCTGTGGAGGATAGAGGAGACCAGAGATGGTGGAGTGGGTTAATGACCATCGGGTTAAACCTGAACTTCTCACATGCAGAAATGTTTGTTTAGTTCATCACTTTAATTGCTTCTCATTTACTGTTTAATATATTAATTTAAATCTGAGTTTGCTGAAGCTTTTCTTTACCAAATGACTAATAGAGGGCCTCTAACCCTGCCAGCCATCACTGGAAAACAGGAACTGTTCCACATCTACAAACAAAACATCTGCGTCCGACCGTCCGCTCTAACCCCTAAATCCCTCCATCACTATATAGAACGGGGACTATATAGTGAACATTATAGTGAACTCAGTTAACTCACCATTGGGACAGATGATCCCTACTTTTCGCTCACCGTTGGTCACGTGACTCCGCCTCCTCGCACGGTGACTGCACCATCTTTGTTCTTTGTTATCGCTGTCAAAACAAACCCCATGATGCTTTGCGAGAACTCTCCTCGCAAAGCATTCTGGGATATATCTGCTCACCTAATGACCATGGATTATCACTACTATTCAAGGTGCATTGTTGGAAATTTAAAGTTCCCACAGAAGAAAAGGTAACAAAGAAAAAGTGGAAGACAACAACAGGCCAGTTGTTTCTAGGATAAATAATTGTCTATTTGTTTTCTGAAGGGGTCAGCAGTGTCATGTTTGGTTTCTGGTTCCTAACCCAAACGCAGAACACTCAAAAGACTGGGAAAAAGTTCAAAGGTTTATTAAGAGTTTGTACAATAAACAGGTCAGGGGGTTATCAGATCCAGGACTGAAACGACTGGGTTCACTGCAGAGGGGGGACAGAGGGAGTTAGCAGATGTCCAGGTAATTTGCAGGATGTGAAGGTGCAGGTCTGTACCTGTTCTGAGTTTGGAGCAGAGCCAGAGGGGGGGACCAGGTGGGTCCAGAGGCCACGCCTTGAAAGGCTGGAGGGCTAGGCAGAGGCAGAGTCAAGCCTGAGTGCTTGCAGATCACAGGTTTGGAGTTTTCCTTCCATTCTCTCAGAGAGCTGGCAGGCAGGTCCCGGACAGGAATGATTCTCCAGGGTTCTTCTCAGAGATCAGACAGACAGATTTCCAACAGAGAACTCTTCAGGGTTTCTCTGTTTCTCTGTTGGTTATGTATGATCTCCTTTCTGAGGTTGTAAGTCTTGAAGCCCAACCACTCCAGGAACACATCAGAACACACCAGGAACACATCAGAACACATCAGGAACACAATTGTGAAACACACATCAGAAACATACCAGAACACACACTAGAAACACTTTAGGAACACACCAGGAACACATCAGGAACACACCAGGAACACACCAGAAACACACTAGAACACTTTAGGAACACAACACCAGGAAACAACCTCAGAAACACATCAGAACACACCAGGAACACACCAGAAACACATCAGGAACACACCAGGAACACACCAGGAACACATCAGGAACACATTAGGAACACATCAGGAACACGAAGCACATCAGGAACACACACAAGACTACACCAGAACACATCAAGGAACACACAGGAACACACCAGGAACACTAGGAACACACCAGGAACACTCTAGGGAACACATCAGGAACACACCAGAAACACTCTAGGGAACACACCAGAACACACTAGGAACACACCAGGAACACACCAGGAACACACCGGAACACACCAGAAACACTCCAAGAACACACCAGGGAACACCAGGGCACATAGGAACACACCAGGAACACACTAGGAACACACCAGGAACACTCTAGGAACACACCAAGGAACACACCAGGAACCTCTAGGAACACACCAGGAACACACCAGGAACACACTAGGAACACACCAGGAACACACCAGGAACACATCAGGAACACACCATGTATGATCTCCTTCCTGAGATCGGAAGTTCAGGCTGAGATCGTAACCACATGTACAGAGAGAGAAATAGATGGCATAATTCATCTTTTCTTCCTTCCCATTTATTTAGTAGGTATTGATGCAGACAGCTTTGATTAAAGTTCATTAAGTTCTGGTGCTTTCCATTAATATGGAGGTGGTGGCCTGGATTATATAAACGAGGGTGTGTGTGTGTGTGCTGGTTTTATAGTTTGTTTTTTGGTGTTGTTGACGTGTTTTTATTGTACATTATTGAAGGACCACTGAGTTCTTCAGAACAAGGAAAGATAAATAGTTTGTCTGATAAAGAAATGTGTCTCAGGGTTTGTATTTCCTTTTAGACTCTGGCTCTTTTGGCCCCTCAGGCTCCCATGGAGGGCCTCATTAATTCGTTTTAATCCTGGGAATTGCAGACCAGTGTTCCAATGAGGTGATCTTTACATAAAAAGTTATATGAACGCATCCAGGAACCTGATGATCTAAGAAAATATTAGACAATTGTTTGCAGAGTCAAGAGATAACATGATTTATTTACTATTAGACTAAAAGATATTTCCTACAGATCATTTTAGAGGGAACAATCAGCAGCTCTCCTGTTTCCTCCTCCATCAGATGCTCCAGTCTTTAGAACAGGTTGGCAGTTTTTCCTAAACTTCAGGGACGAATCACAAGATTTTGAGTTGTTGTGACTTGGTAAAATCAGCAGAAAGGTGAAAGTTATCTCAGTCATCATGTAACTCAGGTCCCATCGAGTTCAAAGATAAAATCAGATTAGTTCATCCAATGAGAATGAGTCTGGATTCATAGGAAAAATATGGTTTTCCTTTTGTCGCTTTAAAAAATGTGTACCTTAATTTGGTTCACTGATAAAGTATTGACCACCACAACTGTCCTTTAAATACAAAAATCCCATAATAGTTATTTATTTATAAACCAAAGGAATAGGATGTGTATTCAACATAAAATAAAATTGCACAGAATCATTGAGAACATATATATAACAATCTTCAAAAAATAAATGTTAGTTTATCACCTAGTAAACTAATTTTATGCTCTGTAACTTCTAATTTGTATCCAGGGTTATAAGTACAAAGCGATGCGATGCAGCGACCATCAGCCAATGCCTTCAGGGATTCTGTTTCCTGGAGGAAAATAATATTATGCATAGTTATGGTTTTTAAATGACACCGCAGTCATTCCATTGGTGGATGACTGATGTGATGAGATCAATGCAGAGTATTTGTCCCTCAGTGTCACATCCAGACCAGTGTCACCATCCGTTTCCTCCTGAGTCTCCTCAAAACAGAAGCTGACCTGCAGCACATTTAATTAACTCATAACGTCTTAATTTCTGTTTATAAAGTATGAGATGTTGATATTTCAGGCAAGCACGGCAAGTCTCTCAGCAATCCCTTGACTCATTACAAATGGCCACTGATCCAGAGCTAATCCTTGGGTAGTAAATGTTTACGCAAGGCGGCGCCGTGCCCTTTATATCCATCATTGCACTTCTAGCTCTTTAATCAGAGCAAGATTAACTGGTGGCCAATAAAAGTAATTCCAGAAATAATTCACACATATGTATGTTCCTAATTTGGGTTGAAGAAAAAAAGAAGAGAAATATTTTTTACACTGATGGGAAAGAAAGCAGAGAGCTTTTTAAGATAAGAGATATTTATAAAGTTAAATGCTTCTTTGGGAAACTTCAAAAAAATATATTATTGCATAACTCCAAAGCCTGAAGCTCCAGATGCTTGAAAATGATAGGAAATCCTTTTAGAGGTGGATATGAAATAAAAGCAGAGTTCTGTTTCATCTCTGTGCATCGAGGCCAGCAGGTCTGTGATGCTCTAAGTTCAGGTTTTTCATTAGACCCTCTTTGATTGGTCGATTGGTGCGGAGGATCAGTGGGAAGATTCAAACGTTGTTCACTGATTCCAGATGTGGCCCCAGGCAAGGCTCTCAACTCCGAGTTACAAAGCAATCTAAGTCTGAATGAGTCTGAAGGAGCCGTCGGATGATTGCTGCTGTAAACCTCCACGTTTGACTAGAAAAGCTCGATTGATCTAGTTCTGATGCTTTTTGTGACTGTAGTGCGGATCAGATGTTGGTTAAAGACAAAGATGGAGATGAAGGAGGTTCAGCATCAGTAAGAATCGAACACTTTTCTTGCGCTTCATCACAGGCCAGATTACCTGATAAACATCCATAAACAATATTGTTTTCTGGTTGTAATCTCCGTCCTCACCAGCCGGGTTTATTAGAGAAGAGCAGAACAGGAGAGAGTCGGCCTCATTTCTTTCCTCGCTTCCATTAGATAAACGACAATTCTTGCAATAAGCTTAACAACCGTGAACGGCAGGCTGCATTTATAGAAAATGGCTCCCTGGATGCACTCTGAGCCTAACTGCTACAATCTATCACTATCCTGACACCGGCTGATGAAACTGTCTAAAAGAGCAACATACATAGCAGCAAATGGCCACAGGCCTTGTTTGATAAACTGGAAGAGAAGTGCAAACAGAGAGTGGAAGGCACGGCTGGTTTAGCCCCAGGCATCATAGGATTGCTTTCTCTAAACCATTAACGTCAGCGCTATCCACTATGTTCAGCAGGAGCTGAGGATCCAAACCCTGATGATGTGTGGGAAGACGCCCTGTGGCTGGAATCAAGGCTGGATATGCAGTGATTACTGTTTCTGTCCTGAGGTCAACTAAAGATGGAGGTCGCAGAAACAGACAGCGGTCTCACCGCGTCACCAGATTGTGAGCTGAAGAGACATGAAGAGGAAGAGGAGGCTGAGAAGTGATGTGGTTCAGTGAGAGAGTGAGCTGGAGCTGCTGTTCACACACAGATGGATCCGATAAGAAGCTGCTAAAACCTGCCGTCAGACTGAAGACGTTATTTATCGTAGTTTAACCAACGTTTCTGCTGGATCACTGTCTTACAGCTACTGCCGTTAAACTGTTTGCTATTTTGTAAAGGATGAGAAGATATTGAAAATAACATCTACTACTATGAATATCAGGGTTTAAAGATTGGTGACATCATTGAAGTATACGATGATGTTAAACAAAGTTTTTTTCATAGGTCACTATCTGAAAGGTTCATTTTGTGACTGGGGTCAGTCATCCAGGTCAGAGTCATTCCAAAAAATCAATCCGCTGGACTTTGTTTTCCAAGTTTGAAGACGCTTCTCTTTCATCCAGGAAGATTTTTCAATTCAAAATGCCAAGAAATGAGTGTTTGGATTCAGGGTTTTGCATCCAACTTGGCCCAGCAAAGCCGCTTTGATTTAGTTTAGAAACAGCCGCAAATAGGAGCGGATGAGCGGGTCCCCTTTGGAATGGGGGTCATACTGTCTCTGTCTCTGAAAAGGGGGTCGTTAAAGGGAATTGCTGTCCTGGCTGGTTGGCTGAAAGGCGAGGTCTTCTGTTCTCTTGTAAAAGCGGTTGGGGATGAGATGATAGCGGGAAGATTATAGTTTATAATCTGTTTAAGGTCGGTTTTTCTTTCCTAACATAGATGGCTTCCTTCACTCTCCTCTCAAACCACCTGTCTTCTTTGTCCAGAATGTGAACACAATGTCCTTTGTCCTTAAGGTATAGATGTACCACAGAGTCTTGTCCGCAGGAGGTCGCTCTTCTGTGCTGAGCCATGCCTCTGTGTTGTGAGGTTTGTTGGTTTCTCCAATATAAAGATCAGAGCATTCCTCACTGCATTGAACTACATACACCACTCTGCTCAGATTAGGTCTGGAGGTTTTATCTTTAGGATGAACTAATCTCTGTTTAAGGGTCTGTTTGATTTGAAATGTTCTGGGATCTTTTGTTTGGAAAAAATTCTCTTGAGTTTTTTAGAGACTCCAGCACCATATGGGATGATGATGTTATTAGATTTAATCTCGTCACCGCTATCTTCTGTCTTTTGGATTTCCTGGCTGATTTGACAAACACCCAGTTTGGGTATCCACAGGTTTGGAGAGCATCTCTGATGTGTTTCTGTTCTTTGTGTTTTAGTAGGGACATGCTCGGCCTGAATGAAATATAGAAGGCCTGGGCCAAAAAAAATCTATTCGATGAATTAAATGAACAATTTGAAAAAATAAAATAAAAACGGTGCATTCACACTAAAAAGCATAGACATCAACACTACAGGTGAAGGAGCCGTTTGTTCTCAATAATGGAATAAGGAAAAAGGAAAAAAGGAATGGGGGTCAGTTACATGCAGCGAATTGAATAAAAAATCAAAAATCTGAGGTTTTATTTTTAGGCCATATATCCCAGCCCTCCAATATATGATTCATCAGTTCCATCTGAGCCATGATGCTCCAACATCCATCCACTGCCTGACTGATGCATCAGCTGTAAAATCATCACCAGGAGAACCTGATCAGGGATCAGATCCAACTCCCACAATGCAACTGGGTAACACCAAATAAGTAAAACCTTTCCTCCATCATTAATCTCTGCAGGTTTAGAAAATACGGAATCAAACGTTTGAATCAACCTTTAAATCAACGTCTGCAGCATCCCTCTCTCTGCATAGCCATGTGTGAAGGACCGCTGGCTCTGATGGAGGGTTGATTGTTTTATTGGCAAAATGTTCATTTGATTTGTGTTTATCTGACTGTGTTCATTATCATCCCCCCACTAAATGAAAAAAGTCATAATTTATTCTTATCTAGAGCCTATTAATAACAGGAGGTGAAATGCGGCTGCAGACTAGCTTTAAATGTGGTGATGTCATCAGTACGCCACTGTTTGACCCAGATTTATTCTGCGTTCTCCCAGAGTCCAGACTTACTGGGTTCTTCTCAAGAACAGACTTGGTGAGGACTCGAATCTGTACTATCCGAAACGTGCCTAGATTAACTAGTTCATCTCAGATCAGGCCATAGATCTAGATCAAGAAGATCATCCAGTCACTGACCTTCAGGATGCATGTAGACAGTAGACATCGACTCTACAGCATTTCCAAAAATCTCTATGACAGGAGTATTGTGCCATTCACTCCACCCCCCCACTTCACCCACCCCTGGTGGAGGCAGGCAGGCAGAGGGCTTGATCCAGGCAGTGATGGAGGACAGACCGGAGCTCTTATTATAAACACAGCATTCAGCTCAGAGTTTCCATCCAATGTGTTTTTCTTTGCTGATAGTTGAATGTAAAGCAGAAGAACTCGTTTTAGCCACTAGGTGGCAGAAGAGTTCCACAGCTTTGCTCAACCTTGAATCTGGGTTAGTGTTTTCCTCTGAAAAAGACTTTTTGTCTGATTGGAAGCCAGAAATTCTGCTCAGATTGTCATTTCTCTGGTTTTTATTGCAGAGGAAAACAGCGTCTTCCCATCGGGACGTTCTGACAGGATGTCCTGAAACTGCAGCAGCGAGCTGCAGATACAGAACAGCTAGGAAAATACGGCAGACATCACCTGAGTCAGAGCGAGCATCAGGCCGTCATTAACGCCTCCTTTATTTCACCCTGAGTGGAAAGGAAGGCTTTTCAGAAACTTTAGGAGATCCTAAATAATAATCTCTGATCTAGTCTCCATGTTGTTTTCTACACAAGAGAAACTATCTGGGCTGTAATTTGTTTTCCTTGAACAGGTTTGAAATGGCTCTCCTCCCCAGTGGAAGGATAAGTGGCGGCGCTCGGTGGCCGGCGCCACGCGCCCGCCTTTCTATTGGCCTGGAAACAAACAGCCATGCCTGGCAGAACGGCTGCAGCCAACAGAAAACACATTTCCTGCTCACTTCTCTCCACTTTCCTCCTTATTCATTTCAGCGCTGCTGTCACTGAGAGTCACTGTTCATTCAAAAACCATTTCTCTTCTTGGAACAATTGATTTAATGACAACTTCCTGTGGCCACAATCGATGGGGCGAAGGGAAAAGTGCGTTATGAAGGACGGAGGAGTGATAATGAAAGATCACACAGCTCTTCCCATCACTCTAACCAGCATCATCAACACTCCAGCCGGTTTCATTCCCAAAGCAGCAGAGGAGCTGCTGGATCTCCTTTATTCCTGGTGTCAGATGTGGATCAGAGCGGACGCTGTGGAAACCACCGACACGCCGTTTGATTCTCACCCCATCATCTGGAAACCTCAAAGGATTTTAGCCTCAGCCTGATTTTATTTGTCGTCATCAACGGTTTTTCTCCGGTTGTTTTAAAGGTGGAAAATGTCTGCGTGCCCTTTACCTACAGGAAGTTTATGTCATCATGCTGCAGAAATCTCTCTTTAGTGGTGCTCCTCTGGTCTCTAAGACTAAATATAAAAACCACCTGATATCAGTGAAGTTAAAGAAGGAGCTGCAGATGTTTGGTAAAGTGAGGAAATAAGAGGAAATTTAACCTCCAGACCATGTTTCTGTCTGTAAATGAGTTTATTAAGCCGCTGAATTAAAAATGTGACCAAAAGAATCAAAACTCCTACAGGACCAGATGCCTTAAGGCTTTAGCCGTCGCCTTTTAGTAAATATATGATGACATGTGGAAATATGTGTCCATTAAAAACGTCAAAGCGGAGCCTCCTCCCCCTCACTGGGCGCCGTTCTTATCTTTCTTAAAACGAGGACAGATGGACCCAGTATTCCAGGTGAGACAGTCAGTAGGAAAGATCAAAGCCTTTATTAAATAAAAACAAACAGAACTAAAGTGAAGCTGCTAGGATCTGCGACTCTCCCAATCTCTGACACTCTGTGGAGGAACACAGGTAAGTGACCACCATCATCTGACAGGAGATGATGACCTCAGTGAGTCACTAACCTGGTTCAACAGTCCAGTCCATCTCCCTTGAAGGCGGCGCCATGCAGCCGATGGGCTGACAGCTGATGCAGCTGCGTCACTCCGAGCGTCCCCGATGCTGCAGCTCTGGAGGATCAGCAGGAAGCCGATCCTGGTCAGGAATACAGGGCAGGCAGGAACACACAGATTAAACAGGATCCAGGCTTCCAGGCATCCTGGAGCTCCAGGCAGGTTCAGAGACCAACAGAGTCCAGAAGCGTGACCACGTGGTCACGCACAGGAGCAGACAGGATCAGGTGCAGACTGGCAGGCTCAGTGGCAGAGGGTAGCAGAGACAGGACGTGGAACTTGATGCAGGACCTTTAAACTGGTCTCCTTCCTGGAGCCAGGCTTACTGGAATAACAGCTGATCGTCCTCGCTAAAACCCAAAACCCAGAGGACTCAGCAGGGGAGGAACAGTGGACGATTAGGAGACACAAAAACCCTCTTTCCTCTGGCTACCAGGATCCAGGACATGAACCGGTGAACAAAATAAATAAAAAAAAAAAAACAGACAGACGTACAGAGAACAAATAATGATCTGGCCCCGAATGCTCAGGCTGAACTGAATATAAAGCGAAGGAAACAGGTGAAAGAAATAAACAATTAAGGTGGAGGAATCAGGCCAGATCAGACAGCTTCATGACGTTGGCGTCCTGAAGCCTGAACAGCCTCATGGCCAAATCAGCGATTCTCAGACTTTAGCTAAACGCAGATCAGATTCTATTAGAGCCTCTTGGTCTCGATTACTTCCTGAATCTCTGCGCTCTGCCTCACGTCTTCCATCCCCGGTCGCAGAAAGGTGGAGTTTGTTTACAGTGCAGGCGCCACCCAGCTAAGGGAGGCGCCTCCTGGAGGAGGCTGGTTTTCAGGGAGGGGAGCTCATGAGGAGTAATCAGAGAAAGAATCAGGCTTTTAGTCTCTGATTAAGATAAAGTGTAACCACCTCCCTCTGTGGTCCGCTGCTGACTCCTCTGCACCTCCCCTGGACTCTGCGCTGTGATTGTTGTTGTTGGGTGGAGTGTCATGGAAAGAAGCATCAGACGAGATGATTGAAACCTTACAGTTTTATTAATTTCCTCAGCATCAGGACACAGAAAAACACAAAACAAAGAGGAATGAAATAAATCTCCCTCTCAAACAATTATTAACATTAAATGAATCAATACCACAAAACTCTGTCATGAATCACTGTTTGTGTGGAGGACCCAGACGCAGAGACCAGTAGGCAGAGGTGAATTAAAGTCTGTTTATTCAGGTTCACAGGTCCAGAAGCAGGAATCAGAGTCCAACTGAAAATTACAAACGTACCTGAGACAAGGAGACATCAGGGATTAACCAAACCAGAAGCCAGGGAGGCAGGAACACAGACAGAAGTTGAGCGGGGATGTTTGGCCGAGGATCCAGCAAACAGGACCAGGAGCTGAAGAGGGAGGGCTTTTAAAAGGGGACAGAGACAAAGAGAGAGCTGACGAGGAAGAGTGGCAGCAGGTGCTTGGCAGAACAGAGAGAAACCTGAAGGAAGGGGGAGGGACACAAAGAGGGCAGCAGAGGACAACAAAATGGATAACTAAGGAAAACAGGAACAATCAGACCAGGACCATGACAGTCTAACCGTTCTGATTCCACAAAAAGCCCATATTCAGCTAAAACTACGACTCCTCGCCGTCCGGCTCCCTCAGCCTACGCTAGCATGCTAGCCTGCCCTATGGCCACATCCGACTCAGACAGCAAACAGCAAAACCAACAAGGTCAACAACCCTCCCACCACCGGCGGACCTCAGCTGAACAAGAGGATCAACAGCTGGCTGAACCATCAGAACCTGCAACAGCAACAATATCCCAACATTATGCTGGACGCCGACACGGCGCTTACCTCTCAGGGGAAAGTAAAACACAAAACAAAGATGGAGTCCTACCAGGCTGAACGGGCTGGCTGTGCCACAGTGCCACCTGGTGACGCAACCAGGTGACGCAACCAGGTGATGCAACCAGGTGACGCAACCAGGTGACGTCCTCACAGAAGGAAGAGCATCAAACCAGAGTTATGAGATTAGAAAAGTTCATTTTGCAGGAAAGGCTCCAGATCCTCCTGCTGTGGTCTGAATGATCCTGGATCGCTGCAGCGACCCCGAGCTGAGATGAAAATCTATCTGCTCTGTTTTAAAACTCTCAACGTTTTTCCTGCGTTACTCTGGAAACAGTTTAAACACCGAATAAAAATAGCTTTTAGTAGAAGTTCAGGAATACTGAGGATCTTTGGTTGGCTTCGCTCTAGATCAGGCCTCATAGGAACCGATCCGTCTGGTTTCTAGTGCCTCCTCCTCCTCCTCCTCCTCCTCCTCCTCCTCCTCTCCTCCTCCTCCTCCTCCTCCTAAACCTTTTTATTTCCTCCTCTCAGACGTTCCTCTCTAGTCCTCCTCAAAAACCACCTTGACTTGCATAGTTTTCCTTTTCCTTTACGTTAAGCTTGTTTTTTCTTGGCTCAGCTTGTAGTAAAGGTTGGACACCTTCAGGGTCAAAGGTCAGGTAGGCCTGTGGTTTCCAGTAGAAGCAGCTCGATGTTCAGCTGGAGGAGCATCTGGAGGAGTGGTCACATGGTCTGCTGTAGGACTGGCAAGGTTAGCGCTACAGGAGTGTCCTGCTGGACGGACAGAAGGACGATCTAACCTGAACCTTTGCTCTTCCTGCTGCTGGAGCTCTACGGTATCCATGGCGATGGCCCTCCATTATTATAGGCCCTCCTATAATAATTAAGGAAGGAAATAAATATTTACTTTTACATAGGAAGGTAACACGATATACTAATGAATAAAAGATATGCATTTAAAACTAAAACCATCTCCAGCAGCGTGTTCAGCTTCTGTCTGTATAATTATATTAGTAGATTAGGTCACTAACCTGCTCACATGGAGGGTTAAAGACTTTGTTTTTAGTTATTTTTAGATAATTTTCGCACACCAGTTTTTAAAACTAAATAGGCTTTAAAATAAGTCATGACTCTGAAGCTTTTTAATCCCAGAAGTTAAACTTTCTAGCGAGCAGCACAGAGGATTCAGCCTGAACGCTGACCCACCAGATCAGGAGGATTATCGGTAGCATTAACCAAGTCCTCAGACTAAGGTTCTCATCCAGTTTATAATAACAAACTCAAATAAAATTATTACTCAAATCAGGAAATATTTTCATGTAATGAAAGATTCAGTTGATTTTCCCCTAAAGTTGAATCATATTTTGATGAAAAATGTCCTGAAGGAACGCCGTCTCCGATGGGAAGTTGGATTTGTTGGTGTTCCTGTCAGCCATTACTGCTACAGCCTGGCTGTAATGAGAAGCCGATGACTTACTGCTACAGCCTGGCTGTAATGAGAAGCCGATGACTTTCAGCCAGCGATCACTGCTACAGACCAGCCTTCAGATTTCACTGCAGGCCTCCGCCGCTGATGATGAGTCCACAGCTGATGCAGCAGACATGACTTCCTGGTTGGGAGGGACAGTCTGATACGCTGAACCAACAACTCTAACACACCCATAAATAAAGACTGATTCACCAAATCTGCATGATCATGTCTACTGTTGGGTGTTTGTGTCATGCCTCCAGCTTTAATAAGCCTTTAGGAGAATTCGCTGCTTTTATTCAGGGGTATTAACTGGTATCCCAGCTGTTTACCAGAGCCCAGCAATATCCAGACTCTTTTCACATCCGTTTTGGCTCGCCTTGTGCTGCTGCCATGTTGGTGTTTTTCCTCCCTTAACTCCCAGAGCGCCGAGGAGTCCAGGTGTTGGAGGAGAGCAGCTTGGGAGGCAGCGAAGTGATGGAGTCAGATGTGATGACAGTGAGCTCGCGCTGCAGTTCTGCAGCACGGCCGCTCCTGGGGGAAAGTCAGAGCCTGGGTCTGTGCAGCTGGCGCCTCCTCCTGCCAACATCCGCAGCTCCCCGCCACAGATGTTCACGCCGTCCTCTCAGCTTCCAGCTCTCAGAGTTGACCTCATTTACAGAGACAGGCCGCACAAAGGGAAGTCTGCCTTTGCAGCCGCCAGTGAAAATGGTTAGGAAATTTGCTGAGGATGAAGAGATGATGATGATGCTGACAGTAACGCCCCGCTGGGCGTCAGTCTGATATGTCGGCTAACATCGCCATGGAAACTGGCCGAGGACCACCCTGTTCCTCTGTTCTTCTTTCACATTAGTCTGTAAAGTTTTCATCAATAAGAGTTTAATGAGCTGTAGGAGGTGGATATACAGAGCTGGATGCTAAGAAGCTAACAGCTAGTTGGATGCTAACCCTATGTTAGCTGCTGCTAATCATCAGACTAGCTTAGTGATCAGTCTACCTGATCAGCTCCTCTTCACTCCACTCTAGCTTTGCGTAATGAGCTAAACTTTTCACCACATGAACTCCTGTAACCAGGGAACCTGGCGATAAGCAAGCACTACTATTAGTCACCATTAGGGGTGATCAGTTGGTGATCACTAAATGATTACTGACATTACTTAAATATCATTAAATGATCACTAACTGATCACTAAATGATCTCTGATTGATTCAATTCAGTTAATTTATACAGTGCAAATTTATAACATAAGTAATCTCGAGGCATTTTACAGTTCAACCAGATCCATCCATCCATCCATCCATCCATCCATCCATCCATCCATCCATC
>JAGKQL010000015.1:27412819-27446979 GCA_018398635.1 Cyprinodon brontotheroides | reverse complement strand
GATGGATGGATGGATGGATGGATGGATGGATGGATGGATGGATGGATCTGGTTGAACTGTAAAATGCCTCAGGATTACTTATGCTATAAATTTGCACTGTATAAATTAACTGAATTGAATCCGACCAGAGATTATTTAAAGTGATCAGTTAGTGATCATTTAATGATATTTCTTAAGTAATGTCAGTGTAATCATTTAGTGATCAACAACCGATCACCCCTAATGGTGACTAATAGTAGTTGCTGGCTTATCGCCAGGTTCCCTGGGTTACAGGAGTTCATGTGGTGAAAAGTTTAGCTCATTACGCAAAAGCTAGAGTGGGAGTGAAGAGGAGCTGATCAGGTAGACTATCACTAAGCTAGTCTGATGATTAGCAGCAGCTAACATAGGGTTAGCATCCAACTAGCTGTTAGCTTCTTAGCATCCAGCTCTGTATATCATCCACCTCCTACAGCTCATTAAACTCTTATTGATGAAAACTTTTACAGACTAATGTGAAAGAAGAACAGAGGAACAGGGTGGTCCTCGGCCAGTTTCCATGGCGCATGTTAGCCGACATATCAGACTGACGCCAGCTGGGCGTTATTGTCAGCATCATCATCATCTCTTCATCCTCAGCAAATTTCCTAACCATTTTCACTGGCGCTGCAAAGGCAGTATCTCCCTTTCAGCGCCTGTCTCTGTAAATGAGGTCAACCCTGAGAGCTGGAAGCTGAGAGAGGACGTGGAACATCTGTGGCGGGAGCGCGGATGTTGGCAGGAGGAGGCGCCAGCTGCACAGACCCAGGCTCTGACTTTCCCCAGGAGCGGCCGTGCTGCAGAACTGCAGCTGAAAGCTCACTGTCATCACATCTGACTCCATCACTTCTGCCTCCCAAGCTGCTCCTCCAACACCTGGACCTCGCCTGGGAGTTAGGGAGGAAAACACCAACATGGCAGCAGCACAAGGCGCAGCCAAACGGATGTGAAAAGAGTCTGATATTGCTGGGTTCTGGTAAACAGCTGGGATGCAGTTATGCAGAATAAAGCAGCTAATTCTCCTAAAGGCTTATTAAAGCTGGAGGCCGACACAAACACCCCAACAGTAGACATGATCATGCAGATTTGGTGAATCAGTTTTATTTTTATGGGTGTGTTAGAAAGCAGCTGGTTCAGCGTATCAGACTGTCCTCCCAACCAGGAAGTCATGTCTGCTGCATCAGCTGTGGACTCCATCATCAGCGCGAGGCCTGCAGTGAAACCCGAAGGCTGGTCTGTAGCAGTGACGCTGGCTGAAAGTCATCGCTTCTCATTACAGCCAGGTTGTAGCAGTAATGGCTGACAGGATCAGCCTCCCTCCTTCACATGTCACTCCTCCCTTCACATGTCACCCTCCTTCACATGTCACTCCTCCTTCACATGTCACTCCTCCTTCACGCCACTCCTTCACATGTCACCCTCCTTCACATGTCAAAACTCCTCCTTCACATGTCACCCTCCTTCACATGTCACTTCCTCCCCACATGTCACCTCCTTCGTCACTCCTCCTTCACTGCACTGATGAGGAGAACCGCAAAACAAGAACACCAACAAATCCAACTTCCCATCGAGGACGGCGCTCCTTTCCAGGACATTTTTTCATCAAAATATGATTCAACTTAGGGGAAAATCAACCGAATCTTCAATACACGGAAAATATTTCCTGATTTGAGTAATACTCCCAGTTTGAGTTTGTTATTATAAACTGGATGAGAACCTTAGTCTGAGGACTTGGTTAATGCTACCGATAATCCTCCTGATCTGGTGGGTCAGCGTTCAGGCTGAATCCTCTGTGCTGCTCGCTAGAAAGTTTAACTTCTGGGATTAAAAAGCTTCAGAGTCATGACTTATTTTAAAGCCTATTTAGTTTTAAAAACTGGTGTGCGAAAATTATCTAAAAATAACTAAAAACAAAGTCTTTAACCCTCCATGTGAGCAGGTTAGTGACCTAATCTACTAATATAATTATACAGACAGAAGCTGAACACGCTGCTGGAGATGGTTTTAGTTTTAAATGCATATCTTTTATTCATTAGTATATCGTGTTACCTTCCTATGTAAAAGTAAATATTTATTTCCTTCCTTAATTATTATAGGAGGGCCTATAATAATGGAGGGCCATCGCCATGGATACCGTAGAGCTCCAGCAGCAGGAAGAGCAAAGGTTCAGGTTAGATCGTCCTTCTGTCCGTCCAGCAGGACACTCCTGTAGCGCTAACCTTGCCAGTCCTACAGCAGACCATGTGACCACTCCTCCAGATGCTCCTCCAGCTGAACATCGAGCTGCTTCTACTGGAAACCACAGGCCTACCTGACCTTTGACCCTGAAGGTGTCCAACCTTTACTACAAGCTGAGCCAAGAAAAACAAGCTTAACGTAAAGGAAAAGGAAAACTATGCAAGTCAAGGTGGTTTTTGAGGAGGACTAGAGAGGAACGTCTGAGAGGAGAGAAAGTGTAGCCAAAAAGGTTAGGAGGAGGAGTGAGGGAGGAGGAGGAGGAGGAGGAGGAGGAGGAGGAGGAGGAGGAGGAGGCACTAGAAACCAGACGGATCGGTTCCTATGAGGCCTGATCTAGAGCGAAGCCAACCAAAGATCCTCAGTATTCCTGAACTTCTACTAAAAGCTATTTTTATTCGGTGTTTAAACTGTTTCCAGAGTAACGCAGGAAAAACGTTGAGAGTTTTAAAACAGAGCAGATAGATTTTCATCTCAGCTCGGGGTCGCTGCAGCGATCCAGGATCATTCAGACCACAGCAGGAGGATCTGGAGCCTTTCCTGCAAAATGAACTTTTCTAATCTCATAACTCTGGTTTGATGCTCTTCCTTCTGTGAGGACGTCACCTGGTTGCGTCACCTGGTTGCATCACCTGGTTGCGTCACCTGGTTGCGTCACCAGGTGGCACTGTGGCACAGCCAGCCCGTTCAGCCTGGTAGGACTCCATCTTTGTTTTGTGTTTTACTTTCCCCTGAGAGGTAAGCGCCGTGTCGGCGTCCAGCATAATGTTGGGATATTGTTGCTGTTGCAGGTTCTGATGGTTCAGCCAGCTGTTGATCCTCTTGTTCAGCTGAGGTCCGCCGGTGGTGGGAGGGTTGTTGACCTTGTTGGTTTTGCTGTTTGCTGTCTGAGTCGGATGTGGCCATAGGGCAGGCTAGCATGCTAGCGTAGGCTGAGGGAGCCGGACGGCGAGGAGTCGTAGTTTTAGCTGGGAATAGGCTTTTTGTGAAAAAGAACGGAATGAGTTTGCTCGTGGTCCTGGTCTGATTGTTCCTGTTTTCTCTTAGTGCTATCTGCATCTTGTTGTCCCTCAGCTGCTGTCTGTGTCCTCCTCCTTCCTCTGTTTCTCTGTTTCTGCCAGCACCTGTTGCCACTTCCCTTGCCAGCTCTCTTTGTCTCTGTCCCCTTTTAAAAGCCCCTCCCTCTTCAGTGTTCCTGTTTAGTGCTGGATCTCTGCCAAACAACATCCCGCTCAACTTCTGTCTGTGTTCTCGCCTCCCTGGCTTGTCGGTTTTCTAATCCCTGATGTGCTCCTTGTCTCAGGCACGTGTTTGTGTAATTTCAGTTGGACTCTGATTCCTGCTTCTTGGACCTGTGAACCTGAATAAACAGACTCTAATTCACCACCTCTGCCTTACCGGTCTCATGTGGGTCCTCCACACAAACACAGTGATTCATGACAGAGTTTTGTGGTATTGATTCATTTAATGTTAATAATTGTTTGAGAGGGAGATTTATTTCATTCCCTCTTTGTTTTGTGTTTTTCTGTGGAGCCTGATGCTGAGGAAATTAATAAAACTGTAAGGTTTCAATCATCTCGTCTGATGCTTCTTTCCATGACACTCCACCCAACAACAACAATCACAGCGCAGAGTCCAGGGGAGGTGCAGAGGAGTCTCCAGCAGCGGACCACAAGAGGGAGGTAAGTTACACCCTTTATCTTAATCAGAGACTAAAAGCCTGATTGCTTTCTCTGATTACTCCTCATGAGCTCCCCTCCCTGAAAATTGTGCCTCCTCCAGGAGGCGCCTCCCTTAGCTGGGTGGCGCCTGCACTGTAAACAAAACCTCCACCTTTCTGCGACCGGGGATGGAAGACGTTAGAGGCAGAGCGCAGAGATTCAGGAAGTAATCGACCGCCAAGAGGCTCTAATAGAATCTGATTCAAGCGTTTAGCTAAAGTCTGAGAATCGCTGATTTGGCCATGAGGCTGTTCTAGGCTTCAGGACGCCAACCCGCCATGAAGCTGTCTGATCTGTGCCTCCCATTCCTCTCACCTTCAATTGTTTATTTCTTTCACCTGTTTCTCTTCAGCTTTATATTCAGTTCAGCCTGTTTCCCATATCGGGGCCAGTGATCATTATTTGTTCTCTGTACGCCTTGTCTGTTTTTGCCTTTTATTTATTTTGTTCACCGGTTCATGTCCTGGATCCTGGTAGCCAGGAGGAAAGAGGGTTTTTGTGTCTCCTAATCGTCCACTGTTCCTCCCCTGCTGAGTCCCTCTGGGTTTTGGGTTTTAGCGAGGACGATCAGCTGTTATTCCAGTAAGCCTGGCTCCAGGAAGGACAGACCAGTTTAAAGGTCCTGCATCAAGTTCCCACGTGCCCTGTCTCTGCTACCCTCTGCCACTGAGCCTCCGGCGCCAGTCTGGGTACCCTGATCCTGTCTGCTCCTGTGGCAAGTGATCACACGTGGTCACGTGCTCTGACCCCTGGCTTAGTCCCTGAACTCCTGAGCCTCTGGAGCTCACAGGATGCCTGGAAGCCTGGATCCTCTGCCTTTAATCTGCTTGGTGCGTCCTCGCCCGCCCTAGTATTCCTGACCAGGATCGGCTTCCTGCTGATCCTCCAGAGCTGCAGCATCGGGGACGCTCGGAGTGACGCAGCTGCATCAGCTGTCAGCCCATCGGCTGCATGGCGCCGCCTTCAAGGGAGATGGACTGGACTGTTGAACCAGGTTAGTGACTCACTGAGGTCATCATCTCCTGTCAGATGATGGTGGTCACTTACCTGTGTTCCTCCACAGAGTGTCAGAGATTGGGAGAGTCGCAGATCCTAGCAGCTTCACTTTAGTTCTGTTTGTTTTTATTTAATAAAGGCTTTGATCTTTCCTACTGACTGTCTCACCTGGAATACTGGGTCCATCTGTCCTCGTTTTAAGAAAGATAAGAACGGCGCCCAGTGAGGGGGAGGAGGCTCCGCTTTGACGTTTTTAATGGACACATATTTCCACATGTCATCATATATTTACTAAAAGGCGACGGCTAAAGCCTTAAGGCATCTGGTCCTGTAGGAGTTTGATGATTTTGGTCACATTTTAATTCAGCGCTTAATAAACTCATTTACAGACAGAAACATGGTCTGAGGTTAAATTTCTTCTTATTTCCTCACTTTGGCCCAAACATCTGCAGCTCCTTTCTTTTTTAACTTCAATTGATATCAGGTGGTTTTTTATATTTAGTCTTAGAGACCAGAGGAGCAACCACTAAAAGAGAGATTTCTGCAGCATGATGACATAAACTTCCTGTAGGTAAGGGCACACGCAGACATTTTCCACCTTTTAAACAACCTGAGAAAAAAACCGCTGATGACGCACAAATAAAATCAGGCTGAGGCTAAAATCCTTTTGAGGTTTCCAGTAGATGACGGGTGAGAATAAACGGCGTGGTTCGGTGGTTTCTACAGCGCCCATCTTCTGATCCACATCTGACACCAGGAATAAAGGAGATCCAGCAGCTCCTCTGCTGCTTTGGGAATGAAACCGCTGGAGTGTTGATGATGCTGGCTAGAGTGATGGGAAGAGCTGTGTGATCTTTCATTATCACTCCTCCGCCCTTTCATAACGCACTTTTCCCTTCGCCCCATCGACAGCCACAGGAAGTTGGTTATTAAATCAATTGTTCCAAGAAGAGAAAATGGTTTTGAATGAACAGTGATTCTCAGTGACAGCAGCTACTTGAAATGAATAAGGAGGAAAGTGGAGAGAAGTGAGCAGGAAATGTGTTTTCTGTTGGCTGCAGCGTTTCTGCCAGGCATGGCTGCTTGTTTCCAGGCCAATAGAAAGGCGGGCGCTGTGGCGCCGGCCACCGAAGCCGCCACTTATCCTTCCACTGGGGAGGAGAGCCATTTCAAACCTGTTCAAGGAAAACAAATTACAGCCCAGATAGTTTCTCTGTTTGTGTAGAAAACAACATGGAGACTAGATCAGAGATTATTATTTAGGACCTTTTAAAGTTTTGAAAAGCCTTCCTTTCCACTCAGGTGAAATAAAGGAGGCGCTAATGACGGCCTGATGCTCGCCTGACTCAGGGTGATGCCCGTCAGTATTTTCCCCTAGCTGTTCTGTATCTGCAGCTCGCTGTTGCAGTTTCACAGGACATCCTGTCAGAACGTCCTCCTGATGGGGAAATGCTTTCCTCTCGCAATAAAACCAGAGAAATGACAATCTGAGCAGAATTTCTGGCTTCCAATCAGACAAAACGCCTTCGTGAGGTGAAAGCTCAACTCCAGATTCAAGGTTGAGCAGTTTTGTCCCCTTCTGCCACCTAGTGGCCAAAACGAGTTCTGCTTTACATTCCAACTATCGTTGAAAACACATTGATGGAAACTCTGAGCTGAATGCTAAAGTTTATAATAAGAGCCCGTTCCTCTCCATCACTGCCTGACCACTTCTGCCTCGTCGCCTCACCAGGGGAGGGGGGGGTGGGGGGGGTGGAGTGAATGAAACAATACTCTGTCAGGAGATTACTTGGAAATGCTGTAGAGTCGATGTCTACTGTCTACATGCATCCTGAAGGGTCAGTGACTGGATGATCTTTCTTGATCTAGGATCTATGGCCTGATCTGAGATGAACTAGTTAATTCAGGCAATGTTTCGATAGTACAGATTCAGTCCTCACCAAGTCTGTTCTTGAGAAGAACCCAGTAAGTCTGGACTCTGGGAGAACGTAGAATAAATCTGGGTCAAACAGTGGCGTACTGATTATATCACCACATTTAAAGCTAGCCTGCAGCCGCATTTCACCTCCTGTTATTAATAGGCTCTAGATAAGAATAAATTATGACTTTTTCATTTTAGTGGGGATGATAATGAACACAGTCAGATAAACACAAATCAAATGAACATTTTGCCAATAAAACAATCAACCCTCCTAGTCAGAGCCAGCGGTCCTTCACACATGGCTATGCGAGAGAGGGATGCTGCAGGACGTTGATTTAAAGGTTGATTCAAAGCGTTTTGATTCATTATTTTCAAAACCTGCAGAGATTAATGATGGAGGAAAAGGTTTTACTTATTTGGTGTTACCCAGTTGCATTGTGGGAGTTGGATCTGATCCCTGATCAGGTTCTCCTGGTGATGATTTTACAGCTGATGCATCAGTCAGGCAGTGGATGGATGTTGGAGCATCATGGCTCAGATGGAACTGATGAATCATATATTGGAGGGCTGGGATATATGGCCTAAAAATAAAACCTCAGATTTTTGATTTTTTATTCAATTCGCTGCATGTAACTGACCCCCATTCCTTTTTTCCTTTTTCCTTATTCCATTATTGAGAACAAACGGCTCCTTCACCTGTAGTGTTGATGTCTATGCTTTTTAGTGTGAATGCACCGTTTTTATTTTATTTTTTCAAATTGTTCATTTAATTCAT
Source organism: Cyprinodon brontotheroides (assembly GCA_018398635.1). Lineage (NCBI taxonomy): Eukaryota > Metazoa > Chordata > Actinopteri > Cyprinodontiformes > Cyprinodontidae > Cyprinodon > Cyprinodon brontotheroides. The sequence continues at coordinate 27,439,313 of JAGKQL010000015.1, read as the reverse complement.
CGAATAGATTTTTTTTGGCCCAGGCCTTCTATATTTCATTCAGGCCGAGCATGTCCCTACTAAAACACAAAGAACAGAAACACATCAGAGATGCTCTCCAAACCTGTGGATACCCAAACTGGGTGTTTGTCAAATCAGCCAGGAAATCCAAAAGACAGAAGATAGCGGTGACGAGATTAAATCTAATAACATCATCATCCCATATGGTGCTGGAGTCTCTAAAAAACTCAAGAGAATTTTTTCCAAACAAAAGATCCCAGAACATTTCAAATCAAACAGACCCTTAAACAGAGATTAGTTCATCCTAAAGATAAAACCTCCAGACCTAATCTGAGCAGAGTGGTGTCTGTAGATCAATGCAGGAATGCTCTGATCTTTATATTGGAGAAACCAAACAACCTCTCCACAGACGCATGGCCCAAGACAGAAGAGCGCCCTCCTCTGGACAAGACTCCGCAGTACATCTACAGCTGATGGACAAAGGACAGAATGTTCACATTCTGGACAAAGAAGACAGGTGGTTTGAGAGGGGCGTGAAGGAAGCCATCTATGTTAGGAAAGAAAAACCGACCTTAAACAGATTATAAACTATAATCTTCCCGCTATCATCTCATCCCCAACCTCCTTTATAGGAGAACAGAAGACCTCGCCTGTTCAGCCAGGACAGCAATTCCCTTTAACGACACCCCTTTCAGAGCACATATACATGTATGACCCCCATTCCAAAAGGGGGGGGACCCGCTCATCCGTTTCTATTTGCATGTTTTCTAAACTAAATCAAGGCTTTGCTGGGCTGCTGGATAAAACCTTGAATCTAAACACTATTTCTGACATTTTGAATTGAAAAATCTTCCTGGATGAAAAGAGAAACGTCTTCAAACTTGGAAACAAAGTCCAGCTGGATTGATTTTTTTGAATTGACTCTGACCTGGATGACTGACTCCAGTCACAAAATGAACCTTTGAGATAGAAAAGTATGAAAAAAAACTGTTTAACATAACGTATACTTCAATGATGTCACCAATCTTTAAACCCTGATATTCATAGTAGTAGATGTTATTTTCAATATCTTCTCATCCTTTACAAAATAGCAAACAGTTTAACGGCAGTAGCTGTAAGACAGTGATCCAGCAGAAACGTTGGTTAAACTACGATAAATAACGTCTTCAGTCTGACGGCAGGTTTTAGCAGCTTCTTATCGGATCCATCTGTGTGTGAACAGCAGCTCCAGCTCACTCTCTCACTGAACCACATCACTTCTCAGCCTCCTCTTCCTCTTCATGTCTCTTCAGCTCACAATCTGGTGACGCGGTGAGACCGCTGTCTGTTTCTGCGACCTCCATCTTTAGTTGACCTCAGGACAGAAACAGTAATCACTGCATATCCAGCCTTGATTCCAGCCACAGGGCGTCTTCCCACACATCATCAGGGTTTGGATCCTCAGCTCCTGCTGAACATAGTGGATAGCGCTGACGTTAATGGTTTAGAGAAAGCAATCCTATGATGCCTGGGGCTAAACCAGCCGTGCCTTCCACTCTCTGTTTGCACTTCTCTTCCAGTTTATCAAACAAGGCCTGTGGCCATTTGCTGCTATGTATGTTGCTCTTTTAGACAGTTTCATCAGCCGGTGTCAGGATAGTGATAGATTGTAGCAGTTAGGCTCAGAGTGCATCCAGGGAGCCATTTTCTATAAATGCAGCCTGCCGTTCACGGTTGTTAAGCTTATTGCAAGAATTGTCGTTTATCTAATGGAAGCGAGGAAAGAAATGAGGCCGACTCTCTCCTGTTCTGCTCTTCTCTAATAAACCCGGCTGGTGAGGACGGAGATTACAACCAGAAAACAATATTGTTTATGGATGTTTATCAGGTAATCTGGCCTGTGATGAAGCGCAAGAAAAGTGTTCGATTCTTACTGATGCTGAACCTCCTTCATCTCCATCTTTGTCTTTAACCAACATCTGATCCGCACTACAGTCACAAAAAGCATCAGAACTAGATCAATCGAGCTTTTCTAGTCAAACGTGGAGGTTTACAGCAGCAATCATCCGACGGCTCCTTCAGACTCATTCAGACTTAGATTGCTTTGTAACTCGGAGTTGAGAGCCTTGCCTGGGGCCACATCTGGAATCAGTGAACAACGTTTGAATCTTCCCACTGATCCTCCGCACCAATCGACCAATCAAAGAGGGTCTAATGAAAAACCTGAACTTAGAGCATCACAGACCTGCTGGCCTCGATGCACAGAGATGAAACAGAACTCTGCTTTTATTTCATATCCACCTCTAAAAGGATTTCCTATCATTTTCAAGCATCCTGAGCTTCAGGCTTTGGATTTTACGCAATAAGGTAACATTTGGAAGTTTCCCAAAGCATCATTAACTCGGTGGCGCTCACCATCTTAAAAAGCTCGCTGCTTTCAGTCCCATCAGTAAAATATTTCTCTTCTTTCTTTCTTCAAACTAGCTGTTAACATCTTTCGTAATTAGATTTCTTTCTGGGTTTAGTTTTATTGGCCGCCAGTTAATCTTGCTCTGATTTTAGAGCTTTCAGCGCAGCGTGGATATAAAGGGCACGGCGCCGCCGTCCGTAAGCACGCACTACCCAAGGATTAGCTCTGGATCAGTGGCCATTTGTAATGAGTCAAGGGATTGCTGAGAGACTTGCCGTGCTTGCCTGAAATATCAACATCTCATACTTTATAAACAGAAATTAAGACGTTATGAGTTAATTAAATGTGCTGCAGGTCAGCTTCTGTTTTGAGGAGACTCAGGAGGAAACGGATGGTGACACTGGTCTGGATGTGACACTGAGGGACAAATACTCTGCATTGATCTCATCACATCAGTCATCCACCAATGGAATGACTGCGGTGTCATTTAAAAACCATAACTATGCATAATATTATTTTCCTCCAGGAAACAGAATCCCTGAAGGCATTGGCTGATGGTCGCTGCATCGCATCGCTTTGTACTTATAACCCTGGATACAAATTAGAAGTTACAGAGCATAAAATTAGTTTACTAGGTGATAAACTAACATTTATTTTTTGAAGATTGTTATATATATGTTCTCAATGATTCTGTGCAATTTTATTTTATGTTGAATACACATCCTATTCCTTTGGTTTATAAATAAATAACTATTATGGGATTTTTGTATTTAAAGGACAGTTGTGGTGGTCAATACTTTATCAGTGAACCAAATTAAGGTACACATTTTTTAAAGCGACAAAAGGAAAACCATATTTTTCCTATGAATCCAGACTCATTCTCATTGGATGAACTAATCTGATTTTATCTTTGAACTCGATGGGACCTGAGTTACATGATGACTGAGATAACTTTCACCTTTCTGCTGATTTTACCAAGTCACAACAACTCAAAATCTTGTGATTCGTCCCTGAAGTTTAGGAAAAACTGCCAACCTGTTCTAAAGACTGGAGCATCTGATGGAGGAGGAAACAGGAGAGCTGCTGATTGTTCCCTCTAAAATGATCTGTAGGAAATATCTTTTAGTCTAATAGTAAATAAATCATGTTATCTCTTGACTCTGCAAACAATTGTCTAATATTTTCTTAGATCATCAGGTTCCTGGATGCGTTCATATAACTTTTTATGTAAAGATCACCTCATTGGAACACTGGTCTGCAATTCCCAGGATTAAAACGAATTAATGAGGCCCTCCATGGGAGCCTGAGGGGCCAAAAGAGCCAGAGTCTAAAAGGAAATACAAACCCTGAGACACATTTCTTTATCAGACAAACTATTTATCTTTCCTTGTTCTGAAGAACTCAGTGGTCCTTCAATAATGTACAATAAAAACACGTCAACAACACCAAAAAACAAACTATAAAACCAGCACACACACACACACCCTCGTTTATATAATCCAGGCCACCACCTCCATATTAATGGAAAGCACCAGAACTTAATGAACTTTAATCAAAGCTGTCTGCATCAATACCTACTAAATAAATGGGAAGGAAGAAAAGATGAATTATGCCATCTATTTCTCTCTCTGTACATGTGGTTACGATCTCAGCCTGAACTTCCGATCTCAGGAAGGAGATCATACATGGTGTGTTCCTGATGTGTTCCTGGTGTGTTCCTGGTGTGTTCCTAGTGTGTTCCTGGTGTGTTCCTGGTGTGTTCCTAGAGTGTTCCTGGTGTGTTCCTGGTGTGTTCCTAGAGTGTTCCTGGTGTGTTCCTAGTGTGTTCCTGGTGTGTTCCTGGTGTGTTCCTGGTGTGTTCCTGGTGTGTTCCTTGGAGTGTTTCTGGTGTGTTCCCGGTGTGTTCCTGGTGTGTTCCTGGTGTGTTCCTAGTGTGTTCCTGGTGTGTTCCCTAGAGTGTTTCTGGTGTGTTCCTGATGTGTTCCTAGAGTGTTCCTGGTGTGTTCCTAGTGTGTCCTGGTGTGTTCCTGGTGTTCCCTGATGTGTTCCTGGTGTGTTCCCTGGTGTGTTCCTGATGTGTTTCTGGTGTGTTCCTGATGTGTTCCTAATGTGTTCCTGATGTGTTCCTGGTGTGTTCCTGGTGTGTTCCTGGTGTGTTCCTAGAGTGTTCCTGGTGTGTTCCTAGTGTGTCTTCTGGTGTGTTCCTAGAGTGTTCCTGGTGTGTTCCTAGTGTGTTCCTGGTGTGTTCCTAGAGTGTTCCTGGTGTGTTCCTAGTGTGTTCCTGGTGTGTTCCTAGAGTGTTCCTGGTGTGTTCCTAGTGTGTTCCTGGTGTGTTACTAGAGTGTTCCTGGTGTGTTCCTGGTGTGTTCCTGGAGTGTTTCTGGTGTGTTCCTGGTGTGTTCTGTGTGTTCCTAGAGTGTTCCTGGTGTGTTCCTAGTGTGTTCCTGGTGTGTTCCTAGAGTGTTCCTGGTGTGTTCCTAGTGTGTTCCTGGTGTGTTCCCTGGTGTGTGTCCTTGAGTGTTTCTGGTGTGTTCCAGGTGTGTGTTCCTAGAGTGTTCCTGGTGTGTTCCTAGAGTGTTCCTGGTGTGTTCCTGGTGTGTCTCTAGAGTGTTCCTGGTGTGTTCCTAGAGTGTTCCTGGTGTGTTCCTGGTGTGTTCCTAGAGTGTTCCTGGTGTGTTCCTAGAGTGTTCTTGGTGTGTTCCTAGAGTGTTCCTGGTGTGTTCCTGGTGTGTTCCTAGAGTGTTTCTGGTGTGTTCCTGATGTGTTCCTGGTGTGTTCCTAGAGTGTTTCTGGGTGTGTTCCTGATGTGTTCCTGGTGTGTTCCTTGTGTGTTTCCTAGAGTGTTTCTGGTGTGTTCCTGATGTGTTCCTAGAGTGTTCCTGGTGTGTTCCTAGTGTGTTCCTGGTGTGTTCCTGGTGTGTTCCTGATGTGTTCCTGGTGTGTTCCTGATGTGTTCCTGGTGTGTTCCTGATGTGTTTCTGGTGTGTTCCTGATGTGTTCCTGCCTGTGTTCCTGATGTGTTCCTGGTGTGTTCCTGGTGTGTTCCTGATGTGTTTCCTGGTGTGTTTCTCGGTGTGTTCCTGATGTGTTTCTGGTGTGTTCCTGGTGTGTGTGTTTCTAAAGTGTTCCTAGTGTGTTCCTGGTGTGTTTCTGATGTGTTCCTAGTGTGTTCCTGGTGTGTTCCTAGAGTGTTCCTGGTGTGTTCCTAGTGTTCCCTGGTGTGTTCCTGGTGTGTTCCTTGAGTGTTTCTGGTGTGTTCTGGTGTGTTCCTAGAGTGTTCTGGTGTGTTCCTAGAGTGTTCCCGGTGTGTTCCTGGTGTGTTCCTAGAGTGTTCCTGGTGTGTTCCTAGAGTGTTCCTGGTGTGTTCCTGGTGTGTTCCTAGAGTGTTTCTGGTGTGTTCCTGATGTGTTCCCTGGTGTGTTCCTAGAGTGTTTCTGGTGTGTTCTGATGTGTTCTGGTGTGTTCCTACAGTGTGTTCCTAGAGTGTTTCTGGTGTGTTCCTGATGTGTTCCTAGAGTGTTCCTGGTGTGTTCCTAGTGTGTTCCTGGTGTGTTCCTGGTGTGTTCCCTGATGTGTTCCTGGTGTGTTCCTGATGTGTTCCTGGTGTGTTCCTGATGTGTTTCTGGTGTGTTCCTGATGGGTTCCTAATGTGTTTCTGATGTGTTCCTGGTGTGTTCCCTGGTGTGTTCCTGATGTGTTCCTGGTGTGTTCCTGATGTGTTTCTGGTGTGTTCCTGGTGTGTTCCTGATGTGTTTCTGGTGTGTTCCTGGTGTGTTCCTAAAGTGTTCCTAGTGTGTTCCTGGTGTGTTTCCTGATGTGTTTCTGGTGTGTTCCTGGATGTGTTCCTGGTGTGTTCCTGATGTGTTCTGGTGTGTTCCCTGATGTGTTCCTGGAGTGGTTACGATCTCAGCCTGAACTTCCAATCTCAGAAAGGAGATCATACATAATGTGTTCCTGGTGTGTTCCTAGAGTGTTCCTGGTGTGTTCCTGGTGTGTTCCTGGTGTGTTCCTGATGTGTTCCTGGTGTGTTCCTAGAGTGTTCTGGTGTGTTCTAGTGTGTTCCTGGTGTGTTCATAGAGTGTTTCTGGTGTGTCCCTAGTGTGTTCTGGTGTGTTCTGATGTGTTTCTGGTGTGTTCCTGATGTGTTCCTGGAGTGTTCCTGATGTGTTCCTGGGGTGTTCCGGTGTGTTCCTGGAGTGGTTACGATCTCAGCCTGAACTTCCAACCTCAGAAAGGAGATCATACATAATGTGTCCATCTGGTGTGTTCCTAGAGTGTTCCTGGTGTGTTCCTGGTGTGCTCCTGATGTGTTCCTGAGGTGTTTCTGGTGTGTTCCTGATGTGTTCCTGGTGTGTCCATCTGGTGTGTTCCTGGTGTGTTCCTGGTGTGTTTCTGGTGTGTTCCTGGTGTGTTCCTAAAGTGTTCCTAGTGTGTTCCTGGTGTGTTCTGATGTGTTTCTGCGTGTGTTCCTGGTGTGTTCTGATGTGTTTCAGGTGTTCCCTGGTGTGTTCCTAAAGTGTTCCTAGTGTGTTCCTGGTGTGTTCTGATGTGTTTCTGGTGTGTTCCTGGTGTGTTCCTGGAGTGTTCCTGGTGTGTTCCCGATGTGTTCCTGGAGTGCCACGATCTCAGCCTGAACTTCCAATCTCAGAAAGGAGATCATACATAATGTGGTTCTGGTGTGTCCATCTAGAGTGTTCCTGGTGTGTTCCTGGTGTGCTCCTGGTGTGTTCCTGATGTGTTCCTGGTGTGTTCCCGATGTGTTCCTGGAGTGGTTACTGGTGTCTCAGCCTGAACTTCCAATCTCAAAAGGGAGATCATACATAATGTGTTCCTGGTGTGTTCCTAGAGTGTTCTGGTGTGTTCCATCAGTGTTCCTGATGTGTTCCTGGTGTGTTCTGATGTGTTCTGGTGTGTTCCTGATGTGTTCTCGGTGTGTTCCTGGTGTGTTCCTAGAGTGTTCCTGGTGTGTTCCTCAGTGGTTCCTGGTGTGTTCCTAGAGTGTTCCCTGGTGTGTTCCTGGTGTGTTCCTGGTGTGTTCCTGGTGTGTTCTGGTGTGTTCCTAGAGTGTTCCTGGTGTGTTCCTGGTGTGTTCCTAGAGTGTTCCTGGTGTGTTCCTGGTGTGTTCCTGGTGTGTTCATAGAGTGTTCCTGGTGTGTTCCTGGTGTGTTCTGGTGTGTTCCTGGTGTGTTCCCAGAGTGTCCATGGTGTGTTCCCTGGTGTGTTCCTGGTGTGTTCCTGGTGTGTTCCTAGAGTGTTCCTGGTGTGTTCCTAGTGTGTTCCTGGTGTGTTCCTGGTGTGTTCCTGATGTGTTCCTGGTGTGTCCTGATGTGTTCCTGGTGTGTTCCTGATGTGTTCCTGGTGTTTCCTGGTGTGTTCCTGATGTGTTCCTGGTGTGTTCCTGATGTGTATTCTGGTGTGTTCCTGGCATGCTCCTGGTGTGTTCCTGATGTGTTCCTGGTGTGTTCCTGGTGTGTTCCTGATGTGTTCTGGTGTGTTCCTGATGTGTTCCTGGTGTGTTCCTAGAGTGTTTCTGGTGTGTTCCTGAGGTGGTTCTGGTGTGTTCCTAGTGTGTTCCTAGAGTGTTTCTGGTGTGTTCCTGATGTGTTCCTAGAGTGTTCCTGGTGTGTTCCTAGTGTGTTCCTGGTGTGTTCCTGGTGTGTTCCTGATGTGTTCCTGGTGTGTTCCTGATGTGTTTCTGGTGTGTTCCTGATGTGTTCCTAATGTGTTCCTGATGTGTTCCTGGTGTGTTCCTGGTGTGTTCCTGATGTGTTCCTGGTGTGTTCCTGATGTGTTTCTGGTGTGTTCCTGGTGTGTTCCTGGTGTGTACCTGAAGTGTTTCTAGTGTGTTCCTGGTGTGTTCCTGATGTGTTTCTGGTGTGTTCCTGGTGTGTTCTGGTGTGTACCTAAAGTGTTTCTAGTGTGTTCCTGGTGTGTTCCTAGAGTGTTCCTGGTGTGTTCCTAGAGTGTTCCTGGTGTGTTCTTAGAGTGTTTCTGGTGTGTTCCTAGAGTGTTCCTGGTGTGTTCCTGGTGTGTTCCTGGTGTGTTCCTTCTGGTGTGTTCCCTAGAGTGTTCCTGATGTGTTCCTAGTGTGTTCCTGGTGTGTTCCTGGTGTGTTCCTGATGTGTTCCTGGTGTGTTCCTGATGTGTTCCTGGTGTGTTCCTGATGTGTTTCTGGTGTGTTCCTGGTGTGTTCCTGATGTGTTCCTGGTGTGTTCCTGATGTGTTCCTGGTGTGTTCCTGGTGTGTTCCTGATGTGTTCCTGGTGTGTTCCTGATGTGTTTCTGGTGTGTTCCTGGTGTGTTCCTGGTGTGTACCTAAAGTGTTTCTAGTGTGTTCCTGGTGTGTTCCTAGAGTGTTCCTGGTGTGTTCCTAGAGTGTTTCTGGTGTGTTCCTGATGTGTTCCTGGTGTGTTCCTAGTGTGTTCCTAGAGTGTTTCTGGTGTGTTCCTGATGTGTTCCTAGAGTGTTCCTGGTGTGTTCCTAGTGTGTTCCTGGTGTGTTCCTGGTGTGTTTCCTGATGTGTTCCTGGTGTGTTCCTGATGTGTTTCTGGTGTGTTCCTGATGTGTTCCTAATGTGTTCCTGATGTGTTCCTGGTGTGTTCCTGGTGTGTTCCTGATGTGTTCCTGGTGTGTTCCTGATGTGTTTCTGGTGTGTTCCTGGTGTGTTCCTGGTGTGTACCTAAAGTGTTTCTAGTGTGTTCCTGGTGTGTTCCTAGAGTGTTCCTGGTGTGTTCCTAGAGTGTTCCTAGTGTGTTCCTAGAGTGTTCCTGGTGTGTTCCTGGTGTGTTCCTAGAGTGTTCCTGGTGTGTTCCTAGTGTGTTCCTGGTGTGTTCCTGGTGTGTTCCCTGATGTGTTCCTGGTGTGTTCCTGATGTGTTCCTGGTGTGTTCCTGGTGTGTTCCTAGGTGTTCCTGGTGTGTTCCTGATGTGTTCCTGGTGTGTTCCTGATGTGTATCTGGTGTGTTCCTGGCATGCTCCTGGTGTGTTCCTGATGTGTTCCTGGTGTGTTCCTGATGTGTTCCTGGTGTGTTCCTGATGTGTTCCTGGTGTGTTCCTGATGTGTTTCTGGTGTGTTCCTGATGTGTTTCTGGTGTGTTCCTGGTGTGTTCCTGATGTGTTCCTGGTGTGTTCCTGATGTGTTTCTGGTGTGTTCCTGATGTGTTCCTGGTGTGTTCCTGGTGTGTTCCTGATGTGTTTCTGGTGTGTTCCTGATGTGTTCCTGGCGTGTTCCTGGTGTGTTCCTGATGTGTTCCTGGTGTGTTCCTGATGTGTTTCTGGTGTGTTCTAATGGTGTGTTTCTGGTGTGTTCCTGGTGTGTTCCTAAAGTGTTCCTAGTGTGTTTCTGGTGTGTTCCTGATGTGTTTCTGGTGTGTTCCTGATGTGTTCCTGGTGTGTTCCTAAAGTGTTTCTAGTGTGTTCCTGGTGTGTTCCTGATGTGTTTCTGGTGTGTGTTCCTGGTGTGTTCCTGATGTGTTTCTGGTGTGTTCCTGGTGTGTTCCTAAAGTGTTCCTAGTGTGTTCCTTCTGGTGTGTTCCTGATGTGTTTCTGGTGTGTTCCTGATGTGTTCCTGGTGTGTTCCTAAAGTGTTTCTAGTGTGTTCCTGGTGTGTTCCTGATGTGTTTCTGGTGTGTTCCTGATGTGTTCCTGATGTGTTCCTGGTGTGTTCCTGATGTGTTCCTGGGTGGTTACGACCTGAACTTACAACCTCAGAAAGGAGATCATACATAACCAACAGAGAAACAGAGAAACCCTGAAGAGTTTCTCTGTTGGAAATCTGTCTGTCTGATCTCTGAAGAACCCTGGAGAATCATTCCTGTCAAAGACCTGCCTGCCCGCTCTCTGAAGAATCTGGAAGGGAAACTCAAACCTGTGATCTGCAAGCACTCAAACCAAGCTCTGCCTCTGCCTAGCCCTCAGCCTGCCGACAGCCTCTGGACCCACCTGGTTCCCCCCCTCTGCCGCTCTGCTCAAACTCCAGAACAGGTACAGACCTGCACCTTCACATCCTGCAAATTACCTGGACATCTGCTAACTCCTCTGTCCCCCTCTGCAGTGAACCCAGTCGTTTCAGTCCTGGATCTGATAACCCCCTGACCTGTTTATTGTACAAACTCTTAATAAACCTTTGAACTTTTTCCCAGTCTTTTGAGTGTTCTGCGTTTGGGTTAGGAACCAGAAACCAAACATGACACTGCTGACCCCTTCAGAAAACAAATAGACAATTATTTATCCTAGAAACAACTGGCCTGTTGTTGTCTTCCACTTTTTCTTTGTTACCTTTTCTTCTGTGGGAACTTTAAATTTCCAACAATGCACCTTGAATAGTAGTGATAATCCATGGTCATTAGGTGAGCAGATATATCCCAGAATGCTTTGCGAGGAGAGTTCTCGCAAAGCATCATGGGGTTTGTTTTGACAGCGATAACAAAGAACAAAGATGGTGCAGTCACCGTGCGAGGAGGCGGAGTCACGTGACCAACGGTGAGCGAAAAGTAGGGATCATCTGTCCCAATGGTGAGTTAACTGAGTTCACTATAATGTTCACTATATAGTCCCCGTTCTATATAGTGATGGAGGGATTTAGGGGTTAGAGCGGACGGTCGGACGCAGATGTTTTGTTTGTAGATGTGGAACAGTTCCTGTTTTCCAGTGATGGCTGGCAGGGTTAGAGGCCCTCTATTAGTCATTTGGTAAAGAAAAGCTTCAGCAAACTCAGATTTAAATTAATATATTAAACAGTAAATGAGAAGCAATTAAAGTGATGAACTAAACAAACATTTCTGCATGTGAGAAGTTCAGGTTTAACCCGATGGTCATTAACCCACTCCACCATCTCTGGTCTCCTCTATCCTCCACAGATTACCTCTCCCGTCCCTTCATCTCCCATCCAATTTCCCAGGCTGTTGCTAAGCTACAACAACTTTGAGAGTCTTTGAGGCAGCTGCTGTGAGTCGTACCACTTCTTATCCATTGATGTGTCACAGAATGTGACGTGCACTTTGCAAACGTATAATATATTTCAAATTTGCAGAAAGAGAGAGGCTCTGAACTACAGAGTCTCTATTTTTATCAGATCGGGCTGTGACTCTCCTCTAGGATAAAAATATAAACGTAAGAGTGAAGACAGCCGTGTACAAACAGTGTCAGTCAGTGGCTGAAACTCCTTTAATGGATGATCTGTGTTTAAAAACAGGCTGGGATTAAATGCAGAAGTATAACATGTTTGACTTTGTTACCTCTACAGGTATGAACCTCTATTAACTGCTTTCTAGGTGAAGCTGACTGCAGGAAGCTGTTAATGAACATTACATGTCTGCAGCAGGTATTTAAACTGATAACGATAATTTAACTGGCCACAGAAGAGCAGATGTGTCTCATGTTTTACTGTATAAAGCGTGACATATGTCCTCATCATTTCCCCTTCCTCTCATGATGCCAGAGACTCGTGATGCACTTTGTTCTCCTCTAGAGGACAGCAGAGCTTCAGACAGCTTCATGCCTCGTCCGTTTGTTTCCACCCATTCCAACATTTTCATTTTATCAGCTTCCAAAGAGTAAATCTGCCATAGATGTTAATTAAAGGAAGCTGTCAGCGCTAGTCTAAACGGGCCCTAAATCTAACACCTCACAGGTTCTGGTCCATCTGGGGTCAGAATGAAAACATAGTCAGTCTTTCTGAGGATCAACTCTTCGCTTCTTAGTTTGCGCCACACTGCAGAGTTTCTGATCCTGCCACTGACCTACAGTAGACCTTCACTGTGTTCATTCAGAATCAATCACATGTGAACTCGCTGGGCTTCTTGCTCCTTTTCATTGTTCTGCTCTAGTTCACCAGGAGTCATGTGAGAGGGAAGCCCAAAAGTTTGCAGGACTGTCCTGTTGAAACCTGCTCTTCAATGTTCTGTCACAAGATACCAGCTGTTCCACTGTTTTACCTGTCCAGCCATTTTCTGTTGCAGTAGGTGAGAATGGATCACGCAGCCGGTCCCATGAATCACTATCAACATCAGAGAAATATGAGCTGAAGGTCTGAGACAGACAGATAAGGTGTTTAGTTAAAACATCCCTTACAATAACATCAGACATGTTTCTTTGTTTAAAAACTCAGTCAGTTGGGAGAACATCTCTGTTTTTCTTTTATTCTTCTTCTCCAGAGGTGTGTTTTTTTCATAAAGGTGCTGATTTTGTCGCTTTGTTAAAGGGTAGCTGTGAATTCTCCCTGGATGGAGAGGTTAGTCTGTTCAATATGCTGATTATGTCTGCAGGATGGACTAACTCATCATTGCAAAGCAATGCAATCTGGATCGAGAAGAAAAAGGCTTTTCCTTTGTCATGAATTCTGACATTTCTCCATGCAGCTCAAAAACCATCTGCAGCTTTGCCTTTACCTGCCTTTACCTGCCTTTACCGACGGACCTTTGAATGATAAAGCAGTGCATCATGTTCAGCATCCAGATTTCGGCAAAGCTGGCCAAACAACCGTGACTGCAAAGCTCTTGCTGCGTTCAGACCTGAGTGCAGATTTGATACCTTGTCTTTGGAAAACACTGCTGCCGCTGCAGGAGACAGTGGGTCACTATAATGCTTGGATTGATTGACCTTATCTGCGCTACAACTCTGCTCTTTTGGCCGATCATCACTGCTGCGCCATCCGTACAAACGGCGACACGTTCTTCCGACTCAACAAGTTTAAATATTTCCTCAGTGGTCGTCCTGCCCAAGGCTTCCTTGCAAAACAGAAAATCCTCCAAAATATCTCCTTTCCAGGGATGATGCAGCAGCGCTGTTAGTTGAATAGAAATGTCTGTAGATTCGTCCAGCTCTATGGGAAACTGTCTATCCAGCGACTCTTCCTGAATGTCAGCTGAAAGTTCTTCTACTCATCTGAAAGCAGGATCGCTTTCAGCATGTTCTTTCGGCACCTCTGTGCAAAGAAGAACCTCCCACAACGCAGCTGGAAGCACCCGGTCCGTTCCAGTGGAGTCTGGCTTCTTACTTCTTACGATGAGCTGTGCTACTAAACACGAAGCTCTCAGCTTTTTCTGATCGCATGTCCAGGATCACCAATTGTTGTTTTTTTTTTCTACCTGTGATTCTCCTCCTTTCGTTGGAAAAATACTGTAGTTTTATCTTTGAGCTCTGGGTGTTTTGTAATGAGATGCTGCTTTAGTTGAGCTGGCCTAATTTGCTCTGAATTGAAGACATGTTTGTTTTCCGTCCTCATTCTCCATATAGCCAAACTTAATGTAACGGTTGTTATATTTTCTAATTTTAGCTGATTTGGCTTTTGCCTCATTTGGTGAAGAGGATGAAGTTAACTGTGTGATTAAGCTAAACCCTGACAGACCTGGACATTGGAGAGAGCGAGCAACCGCTACACAGGCACACTGCTCAACACAGGAGAGTCAACTCCTCAGGACAGGACTCAGCTGTTCATGAGGACACTCATTTGAGGACAACAACGCCCAGATTCTGGCCAAGGAAGACAGATGGTTTGAGAGAGGGGTTAAGGAAGCCATATTCGTTAACCTGGAAAAACCATCTCTCTGGTCTTAGACCGAACCTTTTCACCTACTTCCAGCACTTTAGGGAACAATACCCAGAAGATTCACCTCCCACCTGCCCTCACCTGACTCACCCTTCAGTGAGGCATGTGACTGAAACCACTCTGATGAGGGAGTAACGACCCATCAGCACCCCCGAACCACCATTAACCCCCCAGGTGACCTCCATGGCCAACGGCAGCTTTAAGCTACAGCTGTTCTAAGTAAGGATCCCAGTTTTTCTGTTAGATCAGAAGTGTGTAAGCTGGGCTTTATGGCTCATTTATTGTAATAGACACTCTAGCCCTAGGTTTGTGTGTGTTTTATTCTTCTTTCTATGCCCACTTGAAAAAAACACAGGCAACACCCTGCACCCCCTGGTAAATTTCATCTAGAACCCCCTCTGGTTGGGTGGCATTTTGTAGCAGAAACACGGGCCCCTTACATCCTTCTTCTTGTTCAGCAGGCAGAAGTTTCTCTCATTCAAACAGTCTGTGCCTGATGCTCCCCCTAACCTCACCACAGACCTGCCGCTCCCCCCACCCACAGAAACCTGTGATTACCGGACAGCAGCAGAGAGATTTCCATGGTTACGGTATTAATTAATATAACGGAGTGTTTAAAGCGGGGGTGGGCAAACTTTTTGACTTGCAGGCCACAATGGGTATTGACAGAGGCGCCGGGCCAGGAGCATTTGGACACACAGTGTAATTTATCAAACCTGGAGATTGAAATGTATGAAAAAACAGACACAATTGAAGGTGAACATTTAAAGAAATCAACATTTAGTGGAAAAAGATCAGTGGAGTCACTTTCAACATTCAGAACAGATTATTACCCGGCAAAGAAGGCGTTTTTTAAATTCAGAGCGTTGTGTGGCATGTTAACTTAGCTACTGAACCGCTGCTGTGCGTAAATACACAAGTTAACACAGCAGAGAAACTGACAGTTCAGTGGGAACAGAGTTGTTGTTCTCCCTCTTCTTCTATTGCACCAAAGTCTGGAGTTACTCCTGTTGTGGCGATTCTTTGCTGATGTTCATGACGTTAAAGTCTGCTCAGACAGGTGGAGCCAAACAATGTGTCGTGTGTTGCCATGATAGCTGATCTGATTACTCACTTCATTTTCCTGCCGTCACCGTTCCTGTTTTGACTCGGCATGCGGGGGGAACTAGTTTTAAGTCCCAAATGTGGGAAATGTCAGCTGGAAACTTACACTCCAACTAAGGTAAATTTTTCTAGACCAGTTTGCCATCTATCGGGGAACGAGGGTGTTGCAGGGTATCCAGGGTTTTTACCCATCCATGTGTTTTTACATGGATGGGTAAAAACCTCTGCAGCAGACTGTAGATTAATTATGACAGGGACATTAATTATTACAGGGACCTGGAAGAATCGTCTTTTAGGAGAGGCCTCTATGACTCATTACACTCAATGCCTTCTGTGGGAATTGGTCATTTCCTTAGAGACTGAATGCATGTAAGAAGTCAGACAATGAATGACTGAATCCACTCATCACTGCATTGTGACACAACGTTTTCTGTAATTCCTGCCTTAAACCTGCCAGAGTTTGAGCCTCGTCCTGAGCCAATCACACAGTATACATCACTCTGCATTTATCCCTCCATCCACCAATAACATAGAAATTTTAAAGTGAAAACTTGTAGAGACAGTATAAAAGGAGACTGAATGGAGGATTAATGTTCCCCCCTGAAGCATGTGGGTCATATCAGGTGTAATGCAGAGAGACCAGAACGACAGCCTTCTATCATCTCAAAGAGAGCTAGATGCTACGGACGGCTGCATCTTAAATATCAGAGGGAAGCAGCCAAGCAAAGCTTCATGTGTGTTGGAAACAGAGAGACAGTCTAAATAACAGGAAATAGGACCAAAAATATGGCAACACATCTGATCAGATTCTCAGGTTAGACTTCGTTTTAAACCTCAGGTTTAACCTGAGGTTTAACTGTGTGTGCACCTTTAAAGTGATTGTTGATGAAAGTAACTTATTGGGTCTTTTTAGCCTTTGTTCCACAACTCATTGTGTTAATAAACCTTCAGGTTAGTGGAACAATGTAAAAATTCTAATCTCAATAAAGCTGGATTATTGTTAGGATGATAATTTGAAATCTAGTTATTAAAAAAATGAGATGTTTTTCAACCAGAAGTTGTTTCCTATTTATTTATGGATTTTTAAAATGCTGAGTCAGCTGGTCTCTCAATGCAATCGATTAAACTTTCTCGACTGGAAGACAGGGGGAAGGGACCCTTCCTTTCCAGCAGGGACATACTTCGTGGGACCGACCATGGACTCCTGGAAGCCTTGGATGATGGTGTGTTCTACAATGTTGTCAGTGGAGGTTATTAAAGATGTATGGATTTCTTAATTATGATACTCAGATTTGTTCACTTTGGATTTGGAGGAATCCTGATGTATCTACAATTGCTGAGGATGTTGGAATTTGGGCATAGATCAGGCTGCCGGCAGCGGTGGACAGGAGAAGATCTGTGGATCGCGTCCAGAACTGTATAGCTGGTTTAGATAAACTTCCATCTTATCAAAGACAATGGCCTGTGGGCGGCGTTCATGAACATATTGAACACAACTAATGGAGGAATTGCTGAAGAGTCAATGAGTCGATGCAATCAGCTGGTGACTTTCCTTAGATAGAAAACTTTGAATCAATCTGACTGTAGGATGATCTGGTGAACTGGAAAGTGACCTGAGATGACCTGATGATGTGAATTGGAGCTATAGAAATAAACTGAATAGAATTGAATTAATGCTCAAATGTCAGATTGACTTTCATATGTGGCTCCAGCCTCTATGAGCCATTGCTGAAATGTTTGCCTCCCTCTCCCATGAGCTCAGCATTCTTCCACAGGGATAAAAGCAGCACTATAAGGGAACCGCCTCATGGGGGGCCCTCACACATGGCCTCAGTAAATTGTTCCCTTTTCAGCCCCGAAACTGAAATCTTGACTGATTAATTGATAATCCAAGGAAGAAGCCTTGGATGCATAAATTCATCAGACTTTTCTCTGGTGAAGCCACCGACCTGACATAGACTCCTGAATAGGAGCAGAAACAACCTCCAATTTCAGCCTGTTTGTGGTAAATCCAGAGAACTTCTACCATCTGCTCCATCCTGGCTGCCTGTGCTGGTGTTTCCCTAAATGGCATCAATAACCACTTTCTTAATGAAGACAGGAAAAGTCTGCAGATTGATCAGTTCTCAGAGCTAAAAGCAAATCATATCTCACAGTCTGCTGTCCTCCGTGTCGATAAAGGATCCCTGAGGACAGTAATGATCCGTCTTAAAGGAGAGGAGAAGCCATCTGCAATAACAACATTAAACAGAAGAAGCTTCTTTGAATCTTAAACCGTCTCCAGGAGGTCATGCTGGTGAACAGCTGATCACCAGTTAGAGCTCAAACAGCCCAGTAGGATGAACCTCTTTGACTGACCTGATGAAAGGGTTTTAAACTGCTGTAAAATAGCCTCCCATAAATGCATCACAGGAGGAGAAACATCTGGACGATCAATAAAACCTTCAGTTCCAATCTTTCCAGTATCACATTTTCCACAAGTTATAATAAACACATGAAAAAACACAGCAGGAGGAAAAGTTTCCCTTCAGGTTAGACCAGCCTCTGACCAACTCTGCTGATCCACTAGTTACCAAGTTAAATAGATTAAAGTAAGACTGCAGCCTAATGAAAGGTGTCTTTGTCCTGGTGTTAGACTGCAGAACAATGAAGCAATTGGATTCATTTTGCTATAAATGTCATAATCTGAGCATGGAAGAACAAAAACAGTCTACCTGGCCGCTCCACCTGCTTTTAAGGAAAGTTTCTAAGGATTACATTCATATAACATGAAAACTCTTCTTCAGATTAAAAGGGATCAAAATAATTGATTTCAATAGAGCTCCAGTCTAATAAATGTGTTGAGAAAACATTACATCATCAGTTTTCTGCTGCTGCTCTGCATCATTCAAAGGTAAATTAAAACTCCGCCTGCTGCTGTGAATCTGGGAGATAATCTGGCCTCGTGGATGAAAACAGCTCGGCGGGCCTCATGCACCACCAATCAGAGCAAAGCAGCTTGTTTTACTCAGCATCAAGCTGTGTTAGCAGCTGGAGCTAAGAATGGAAATGTTATCGCTAAATGGAGGACGGAAGGTCAAAGGTCATGACTCTAGGGAGGCGAACTTAGAGATTTTGGTGAAATCATCATTGAGAGCGCCACCATGCCTGATGTAGGCGGAGCTAAATTCACAGGAGTAAAAAAAAACTGACCTTTGTAAACCAACCAGGGACAGATAGCTGTGAGCTACGGCGCGGTAGAGCAGCGGAAACAAGCTTGTTTTGATCAAAATGGAAGATAGATAAGATGATGACATCATCAACATCTGAGGAGGCTTAAAGCAGCCGTTCTAATTTAGCCCTAGAAGGACGGTTTATTGTCCCTCTATATCTCAGGAACAGCCGTCAGCCAGCTGCCTCTCTCCTCACCGGTTCTCTGATGTACCGCTGTCCTGTTTCCATCCTCCACAGTTAGCCGCTACAAGCTAAAGGCTAACCAGAAGGGTTCTGCTGCTAAATTTGCCTGATGATGGCTAATACTGTTAATCTGTCCGGATTAACTTGCATATTTAGAAAAAAAAAATTAAATGAAACAAACAGATAAAGTAAATTTCTAATGAGGTTTGTATCAGACAGAAGTCAATGTTTTATAAAATCATCCAGATTAAAGAACACGCTGCAGGATCCCATAGAACCAGACCCAATAGATCCTAACCTATATAAATGGTATTGCTTCATTGGCCAATAGACTTTTAATCCAGACTTCCTCCCGTCTCCTTAGTGGTGATCGACCTGTCATGTCTGATTTTCCAACATGGACGCCGTTAATAGACGCCCAGCAGAAATTCCAACCTTTCTGGGCCTCCAGGTTCCTCACTAGTGAATTTACTCCTACCTGATGACATCACTGCTTTCTGCCTCCTTCACCTCCTGCTCCTGCTCCTCTCACAGATTAATGACCCAAACTTTGGGAGTTTTAAGCTGATTTTAAACATAAAGCAAAGAAACGACATAAAAAACAAAGTCTGATTTTAAACGATCTCCTTATTGGATAAGATCAGCTGATTGGAAACACTGAGGAGCAACATCCCACTGCATCAAACAGAAACTGTTCATCTGGTTTAAGCTCTCTAACGTTATTACATCCGGCGCATTAAAGCCCCTAGAAAAACACCAAGGTCTGAATTATGGTGAAAATGGAAATGTCTGACACTCTGTTTTTACAAAATGACAATAAAAGTTTACTAAGTTGAAGTGACTTTTTCTCATTTTGGTCCATAAACTAAACACACCTTTATTTTCTGGAAATAAACTGATAAACACAAGAAAGCAGAGGTGAGAGGAATTCAGCTCAGTTCTGGTTTCACCTGTTAGAAGCAGCCAGGTGAGCTTCTCCCTGTCTGGCAGCCTGGCAGTGAGGAGGAGGAGGAGGAGGAGGAGGAGGAGGAGGAGGAGCTACCACCTGATTTCCGTTTCTAGATGAAATGCATCACCTGCAGAAGTAAAGCACTGAGGTCTGAGCTGTTTAGCTGTAATTCCACTCTCAGGTTATAAAAACTGATTCTTGATTCAAGAATTTCTTTGTCTTTGCTTCTAAAGGTTGAAGCTCTATGTTCAGGTTTGGTGTTGGAAGAGTCATTCTGCACCGGACAGCTGCAGTTAAACATTTAAAAGGGTTGAATGAACAGATTTGCATGAAAGGAGGTTAAAGCTGAGGACAGATGAGAGGAATAATAACCTCCTTTCTGGGCTGTTGGATGATGTTAAGGCGTCCAGAGGAAAGACTTTTAGCCTCAGTTTGGGCTGCTGGACGCGGTGAAAGGAATGCAGTGAAATAGTGAGCAGACCCTTACAGGGATAGAAAACATTTGTACGCTTAGTAATTAACTATTTATGGACGTATAAACCTGATTATGGTTTGGAAAGACAAAGGTGAACCAATCAGAGGGAGAAAATGGAGGTTGAGCAATGGTAAGAAGAGCAGAACTGGATTATTTGGAGGTGAAATGATGCGACTTTCACCTTCTACTTAGTAGATTCAACCTTTATTGATTCCACACATTTCTACACAACAGCACCCTGTGTTCATGTTTCAGTGCATAAAGGCTTTTTCATAAATAACCACCAATAAGAGCATCCTATCTATCAAAAACTGATAGAAAGGTTAAACACAGAACTTTGTCTTAAAAGTTTAGATTGAGACAAATGAAAGTAGAAAAGCCATCTGAGAGCGCAGAAAATGGGATCAATAAGCATCAGATGGACCTGCCAAATGATCATTAGCAAATTAATTGTTTTAATGAATTTTCCCTCGATATCAAGGTCCCTGAAACCCTTTGTTAAGTTTCTAAATAAGGCTGCAGTCTGCAGCTGCTTGTTCCGGTAAAAAATCCTTTAAAAGTTTGTGCATCCAGATTATGATGCCGACCATCATCAACACTTAATGCAGTGAGATGTACAGACAGACACACAAACTCCACCAAGACATGACTTCCTTGGAGGAGGTGAAAATATAAAAAATGTTCAAATGTTCACGATTATAAAGATATTTGTACACAGCTGTGCTGCTTGGAACTCTTTCTGTTGTTGCTGATTTCAGTAGTGCAGCTCTAACTTTCTTTGTTTTAGTCTGTTCAACCTGTTGTTAGAATTTGAATTAGGTCGGTCGGCATCTTTGTTTTAATACAAAGCAGTCAGGCAAGGACGTGTCGCTGTGGATCTGCTCCAAGTGATAAATTACCTTCCACTGAGCTTTGGGGAGCAAATGTCTGTAAGTTTTCATTGTGTTAATGTATTCTGTAGCGGCAGGTGTAACGTTTCAGCGTAGTGTCAGGCTGAATGGACGCAGATGCAGGTAAAACTACAAACCTGGAATGGAGTAGTGGAACGGAGTGGCAACCAAAATTCTGCAAGATTTAGAAATTTCCCCCGGATGTTTATTTTAGGTCTGAAAATTAGGACATGTCTGGGAAAAAGAGGAGGTTTGGTCACCCTAATTTATGCTGATTAGCTGGGGTTAAGCTGGCGGACTTTATGGTGTTTTTATGGTGACTTATTTTAGTAAAGTAAATAAAACTGCAGCTGTTGTTTTCTGCTACAAAGATGCACACGCTTTGTTTATGACTCCATTTTTAATGCAAATACTGACTTTTTTATGTGTGTTTATTTGCAGTTTTATAAATTATTAATGGCTGAAGCAATAAACAAGACACAAAGTCATTCAACATTGTCCTCCATCAGGTCTGTTCGCTATCTGCCAAACTAACAACTATAACAGAATAACACCTAACCTGTGAACGGACGGATGGACGGACACTCTGAGGGGAGGTGGATTTCTTTCAGGGTTCTACATCCTGGACATGTGCTCTATGTGTCCTGTTAGTCCTGGAAACTCACTGAACAATGTTTCTTAATCTTAGTGATTTTCCTGGTTGGATAAACTGTAAATCTATTCTATTCAGTTTATTTCTATAGCTCCAATTCACATCATGTCATCTCAGGTCACACTTTCCAGTTCACCACCTCATCATCCAGTCAGATTGATTCAAAGTTTCTATCTAAGGAAAACCAGCTGATTGCATCGACTCATTGACTCTTCAGCAATCCCTCACACTAAGCATGCTGGGAGCCAGGGGCAGTCTTACCATGAGGCAAACATAAGCAGTTGCCTAGGGCCCCGATTTCCTAGGGGGCCCATAAAACTTATTTTACATGTATGGTTAATACAGCTATTATGTATTTGTGCACATTAATTATGTTATTTTTTATAAAATTCCTTAAGCTAAAATGCCATTAAAATGCTAATTATATTAAGTGTGTCTTTATGCAGACATCCCAAGTCTCCGGGAGTCTCCCTGATATAGATAGCTGTTCACGGATGTCTGATAAATGATCCCGGATTTTAGACTATGTGAGGTGGTGTTTTTAATGCTAGTGAGAGCGGGCAGGCAGTACAATAATTCATGCATCATGTGAGGATTAGAACTAGTGTGATTGCCCAGGAACAGCAATAGAGAGCGGTGTGGGAAGGAGGTTGCTGGTGAAACCTGTGCAGCGTATCTGTCCAAAGCGATGCTCTGATCAACCAGCGTTCCAGGCGACTGGTTGATCAGAGAGCTGATTGGATCAGTCTGATAAGTTTCTCTGGTTACTCTCTGGCAGTCACCTAGTTACCACTCAAAGCTGTGCATCCTGGGAAACGCAGAGGTTCAATCCTCGAGTAAAAACAAAAATATAGGATTAATTTCTACAGCAGAATATACTAAAGTATATCCACGCCTAGTGAAGGTGAGGAACAGGGGCGGATCTAGACCAAATGTACCAGGGGGCCAGGAGGGGGCCAGCGTGTTTTCATGGGGGCCCAGAAAAATGCGTGGAAATAAATAATCAGGGCAAGAGATTCAAATATATTAATATAGCTGCATGAATGGACATTTATTTTCAATGAGGTTAAATAAAAAATTCTATTTCTTATGAGGTCATTTATAATTTAGGAATTTTAAATATTTTTGACTTAATTTAAGTCAAAACTACGGTTTTCTATAAGATTTAGATTAGAATTCAAGAAAAACAGTTAAATTAATCAGTAAAAATTAGAGGATTTGTTTTATATTTGTTCTGAGAAAAACAAAACATTTAGCAGATGAAAACTGGGATCATATCTCGATACCATATGATAAGCATCTCCCTGAAATGAGTTTTTGTACCTTTTATTAATAATGTACCTTTTTAAGTGAGCTTATGTCTCTTTTAGAGACAGCATGAAAATCAGCTGAGTACAAAACATAGAGAGAGGAAAACTTAGAAGAAAAGGGACAAGAAGAGAGGGACACAACCTAGAACAATTTATGGATTTCTATTCTATCAATTAAATTAAATTCTATTCAGTTTATTTCTATAGCTCCAATTCACATCATGTTATTTCAAGGCACTTTCCAGTTCAACCAGATCATCCAGTCAGATTGATTCAAAGTTTTTCCATGCTGATTGCATCGACTCATTGACTCCTTCAGCAATCCCTCACACTAAGCATGCTTAGTAGCAAGAGTGTGACTGTTGACTATCTAGATAAAAAAATAATCATTCATGATCAAATGTTTATCCAGGAGCAAATGTCACATAGCAGCAGGAGGTGAGGGAGGAGCAGTGAACGCTCTCACCGCTCTTCACCGGTCTTCAACGCGCGGTTTAAGTTTTCTTTGCATTGATGAAATAATAAAAAACAGGATTAAGGAAACACGTCCATGGTGGACGTGTTTCTGATGGGAGGAGCTGATTGAGGAACCAGCAGGAAGTGACATCATCAGAGCAGAGCAGAGCTCTCTAACCCTGAAATCCCCCATCACAGCGTTCCTTGGTGTGATTTATATGTTTAGGCTTTGGGGGAAAAATGGCAGAAAGTTTTCATCCCTGCATCAGAGCGCTACCTGTTGGATCTATGAATGGTTTTCTATGATTGCAAACAAACCAGCAGCAGTAGTGAAGTTTGAAGATACAATCCTCTTCTTAAATCTATCTTTGCTCTCCTCTAATTTATCCAAAAGTTCTGCAATCGCACTTTTTTTCTACCTCCCAGCTTGGTGGTCGGCTGCATATTTAGCCTTCGCTGGAAATGTCTTCTCCTTCCAAAGCAGACATGCAGGCAATCCTTCCTCATTGGTAATGAAAGCAAATGATTTGCTCCATTCTACTTTGAATCCTCTGTTCTCATCAGCTATCTTCCTTTTTTTCCCTTTGGGACCCTTAGACGCACCTGCCTCGTGCAAATTATTGTTTAAATTCATTTATTAATGAAATGTTTACAGCACTGGAAAACATAATTGTTGTTTAACCCTCTGCACCCCGAATAAAAAGAATAAAAAAATAAAAATCGATTTTCATAAATGTTTGAAAAAAAAAATGCCTAAAGAGCCGCATGCGGCTCCAGAGCCGCGGGTCGCTGACCCCTGACCTGGACGCACTAAACAGCGCTGTCACTGATCCTTCCTCCCAGCCGCTGTTAGATTTAAAGCTCCTGTACTGCAGGTCTATATCCTGCTGGTAAATGTTTGTGTTTTTTAGACACTGATTCTTTTACTTATATTGTTTTCTATAAATCTCTTCACATCAATGTTGTTCATCTTCCTTTTTTGTTGTTTTGTGGTTTTCCTTTGCCATCTAGTCTAGTGTAACCTTTAGATTTCATTTATCGTTCTTTTAGGCTTTTGCTCTGCTGATGATTTATTGTCCGTCTCTGGAACAATAAAGAGTTTTTTTTTTATCTATACTTTGATTAAATCCAACTAGAGGACCTCCCACCCTTGCCCGGTGGCAGGGGGGGCGACCGGGTCAGTAGAGGGGGGGCCTGAACCAGACCTCTCCATCTATGGACAAGAACATATCTTATTTCAGTTACATCAAATGTTTTCCTATCATTACTGTGTTCCAATCATCAGGCTAAGGGAGAAGTTAGGAGCAAAAACCGCCCCCCAGAGATGCTCCTCAACCTCCTCCAGACCTCCGCCAGATGGTCCGGGTCCTTCTTTAGGCCCCAGATGGGCCGCCAGACAAGGCGAGTGGAAACGGCCCACACCCACTCAGCTTATTAAGGTCCAACTACAGTGGTAGTTTGGTGGAACCAGCGGAGGGAGGGGTCTGCAGACCAACCGGAGGGTGCAGCGACCCACAGACTAACCAACCAGCTTAAGCTAGCGCTAACAGCCAGAACACGCAATGGAAGCCCAGGAGAAGAACGTCCAAACAGCACCTGAGCCAGAACCAACAGAGGGTCCCCTGGTTTCCTTTAGTTCTGTTAGTTTCCTTTTTGCCCCCCTGGATAATACAGGATGATACAAACTGGTCCAGTTTATTTCACAGCTTCTGCTCTTATTTGCCATTTGCTGGAGATTTTTACTTTACTTTGATCTGGGTTTTTGTCAGATGCAAGAGGAAAGTGAACGCTGTTGAACTCACTTTTATGTCAGCATGAAAACACTATTCCAGCACTAAAGCCAAGTGCATAAACTCCTTCCTGGGAGTGAGTGTTCAGGACTCCGGCGTAACGCTGCTGATAACATGCAGAACACAGTCCTTGTCACGGGCTCTGTGTCCCCGCTGCCTCCATGAGAGACGCCCACTCGCCCACTTGTCAGCGGCGACCTTGACAAATCTTCCACTCACAGATGAAACAGGAATAGAGCAGAGCGCCCCTCTAATGCTGAGCTGGTGAGTTAGTTTCTGAAGAAGAAACCGGCTCCTCACATCATTTTCCATGAGGGCCTCCTTCCCATGTATGATTAAAAAGGAGGGTCGTACAGCACAGCCATCAATCCCTCTGACAAAGTCACTCTGGCAGCTCTGCCAATTGTTTCAAGAGCAGAGTGACTGTAAAAGAAAAGTCATTCTGGATTAATGCCTCACTTCAGGGTAGTGGTAAATAGGAATGAATTATTTTTCAAACTTTCCTGCATTTGTGAGGTCCGGAGCTGATCTGACAAAGTTGGTTTGATCGGCTTTCTATAGCAATTTATCTTCAAACAATTAAAGCGGCCATTAGTGGCTCCGACCCACCTGGGATTTGACCTCGTAGTTTTGCAAAGTTGTATCTTTGTATCCAGTGCATGTAATAATCAGACGTAAATGAAACATCTGGTCACACCTGCATGCATGTATGAATTGACAAAAAAAAGACAAATTTAAATCTGAAAAGTATTCATGGTTTTAACTCCTGTGTTTATTGGCAGCCATCTTGGCTCATATCCTGGCAGGACATGAAAAGGCATGCAGCGTCACACGAAGGTAAAATATGCTGAAAGAGGTTAAAAACGTATTGAGTGCAGAGATTAATTAAACCAGAATCATCAGCTTCTAGGAAAAGTTAATCTGGATGAGATGGTATTAAAGTTACAGATTGTGAATTTAAGCACCAAAGACAAAACAGAATGTTTACAAAATGATGAAATGAAAGCAGGAATGCAAACAACTAATTGACGTTGCAGCATTGATGATCAGTCTCACAGCTTTTGGGAGGGAGGACATATGATGATGCGGTTTTGTGCACCTCGGATGCAGCAGGCTGTGACAGAAGGAGGTCTTCAGGTCTGGAAAACTTTAATGGAAGAAGTGAGATGGTCACTTAGTCCAGTAGTGAGGATAGTTGATAATTACATCAATACTGGAAAACTCTCATATTCTAGAGCCTTCCACATGGTGTGGGAGGGGTGGTGTGTGACCACGCATGGATAAACATACACCATGTTAGTCCTTTTGGGAGTCACAGTAATTTAGAGGTAAATCAACAGATTTTTTTGCTTAGTTTACTCTTTTCAAAGTTTAATTTGTTTTCTTTATCTCTCAATCTTTCACTGCACTAACCAGCATCCAGGAGTGGGCACTACTTCCTCACTGCAAGAAGGTCCTGGGATCATGTAGGTCCTGGGATCATGTAGGTCCTGGGATCAGGAAGGTCCTGGGCTCAGGAAGGTCATGGTATCAGGAA
>JAGKQL010000015.1:27396305-27412319 GCA_018398635.1 Cyprinodon brontotheroides | reverse complement strand
CTCAAACTCCAGAACAGGTACAGACCTGCACCTTCATCCCTGCAAATTACGGACATCTGCTAACTCCTCTGTCCCTCTGCAGTGAACCCAGTCGTTTCAGTCCTGGATCTGATAACCCCCTGACCTGTTTATTGTACAAACTCCCAATAAAACCTTTGAACTTTTTTCCCAGTCTTTTGAGTGTTCTGCGTTTGGGTTGGAACCAGAAGTAAACGCATGACACTGCTGACCCCTTCAGAAAACAAAATAGACAATTATTTATCTAGAAACAACTGGCCTGTTGTTGTCTTCCACTTTTTCTTTGTTGCCTTTTCTTCTGGTAGACTTTAAATTTCCAACAATGCACCTTGAATAGTAGTGATAATCCGCAGTCATTAGGTGAGCAGATATATCCCAGAATGCTTTCTTGAGGAGAGTTCTACTTAAAGCATCATCAGAGTTTGTTTTGACTTAGCGATAACAAAAAGAACAAAGATGAGGGTACAGTCACCGTGCGAGGAGAAGCGGAGTCACGTGACCAGCGATTGGCCGAAAAGTAAGGGATCATCTGTCCCAATGGTGAGTTAACTGAGTTCACTATAATGTTCACTATAGTCCCGTTCTATATAGTGATGGAGGATTTAGGGGTTAGAGGGCCGGTGGGGCCTTAGATGTTTTGTTTGTAGATGTGGAACAGTTCCTGTTTTCCAGTGATGGCTGGCAGGGTTAGAGGCCCTCTATTAGTCATTTGGTAAAGAAAAGCTTCAGCAAACTCAGATTTAAATTAATATATTAAACGGTAAATGAAGCAATTAAAGTGATGAACTAAACAAACATTTCTGCATGTAAAGTTCAGGTTTTAACCCGATGGTCATTAACCCACTCCACCATCTCTGGTCTCCTCTATCCTCCACAGATTACCTCTCCGTCCTTCATCTCCCATCCAATTTCCCAGGCTGTTTGCTAAGCTACAACAACTTTGAGAGTCTTTGAGGCAGCTGCTGTGATTTTCCACTTCTTATCCATTGATGTGTCACAGAATGTGGCGTGCACTTTACAAGCGTATAATATATTTCAAATTTGCTTGCAGAAGAGAGGCTCTGGAACTACAGAGTCTCTATTTTTTATCAGAAATCGGGGCTGTGACTCTCCCTCTAGGATAAAAATATAGCGTAAGAGTGAAGACAGCAGTGTACAAACAGTGTCAGTCAGTGGCTGAAACTCCTTTAATGGATGATCTGTGTTTTAAAAACAGGCTGGGATTAAATGCAGAAGTATAACATGTTTGACTTTGTTACCTCTACAGGTATGAACACTCTATTAACTGCTTTCTAGGTGAAGCTGACTGCGGGAAAGCTGTTAATGAACGATACATGTCTGCAGCAGGAGTATTTAAACTGATATGATAATTTAACTGGCCACAGAAAGGCAGATGTGTCTCATGTTTTGCATAAAAGCGTGACATATGTCCTCCTCATTTCCTTCACTCTGTGATGCCAGGGCTGGTGATGCGCTGTTCTCCTCCTAGAGGGCTTGTAGGCTTCAGACAGCTTCATGCCTCGTCCGTTTGTTTCCGCCCATTCCAACATTTTTCATTTTATCAGCTTTCCCAAGAGTAAATCTTTGCCATAGATGTTAATTAAAGGGAAGCTGTCAGCCTTCAGTCTAAACGGGCCCTAAATCTAACACCTCACAGGTTCACAGTCCATCTGGGGTCAGAATGAAAACATAGTCAGTCTTTCTGAGGATCAACTCTTAGCTTCTTAGTTTAGCCACACTGCAGAGTTTCTGATCCTGCCACTGACCTACAGTAGACCTTCACTGTGTTCATTCAGAATCAATCACATGTGAACTCGCTGGGCTTCTTGCTCCTTTTCATTGTTCTGCTCTAGTTCACCAGGAGTCATGTGAGAGGGAAGCCCAAAAGTTTGCAGGACTGTCCTGTTGAAACCTGCTCTTCAATGTTTCTGTCACAAGATACCAGCTGTTCCACTGTTTTTACCTGTCCAGCCATTTTCTGTTGCAGTAGGTGAGAATGGATCACGCAGCCGGTCCCATGAATCACTATCAACATCCAGAAATATGAGCTGAAGGTCTGAGACGAACAGATAAGGTGTTTAGTTAAAAACATCCCTTACAATAACATCAGACATGTTTCTTTGTTTAAAAACTCAGTCAGTTGGGGAGAACATCTCTGTTTTTCTTTTATTCTTCTTCTCAGAAGGTGTGTTTTTTTCATAAGGTGCTGATTTTGTCGCTTTGTTAAAAAGGGTAGCTGTGAATTCTCCTGGATGGAGGGTTAGTCTGTTCAATATGCTGATTATGTCTGCAGGATGGACTAACTCATCATTACCAAAACAATGCAATCTGGATCGAGAAGAAAAAAGGCTTTTCCTTTGTCATGAATTCTGACATTTCATGCAGCTCAAAAACCATCTGCAGCTTTGCCTTTTACCCTGCCTTTACCTGCCTTTTACCGACGGACCTTTGAATGATAAAGCAGTGCATCATGTTCAGCATCGAATTTCGGCAAAGCTGGCAAACAACCGTGACCCTGGCTTCTGCTGCTGCGTTCAGACCTGAGTGCAGATTTGATACCTTGTCTTTGGAAAACACTGCTGCCGCTGCGGGGGTTTCCATTGAATTCACTATAATGCTTGAATTGATTGACGCTATGTAGCTACAACTCTCTGCTCTTTTGGCCCGATCATCACTGCTAGCCATCCGTACAAGCGGCGTACGTTCATCCACGTCAACAAAGTTCAAATATTTCCTCAGTGGTCTCGTCCTGCCCAAGGCTTCCTTGCAAAACAAGAAAATCCTCCAAAAATATCTCCTTTCCAGGGATGTTGCCTTAGCGCTGTTAGTTGAATAAATGTCTGTAGATTGATGCAGCTCTATGGAAACTGTCTATCAGCGACTCTTCCTGAATGTCAGCTGAAAGTTCTACTCATCTGAAAGCAGGATGCTTTCAGCATGTTCTTCGGCACCTCTGTGCAAGAAGAACCTCTCCTAGCGCTTGTGGAAGCACCCGGTCGTTCCAGTGAGTCACGGCTTCTTGCACTTCTTCACGATGAGCTGTGCTACTAAGCGAAGCTCTCAGCTTTCTGATGCATCGAGGATCACCAATTGTTGTTTTTTTTTCTGTGATTCTCCTCCTTTGGTTGGAAAAATACTGTAGTTTTATCTTTGAGCTCTGGGTGTTTTTGTAATGAGATGCTGCTTTAGTTGAGCTGGCCTAATTTTGCTCTGAATTGAAGACATGTTTGTTTTCCGTCCTCATTCTCCCATATAGCCAAACTTAATGTAACGGTTGTTATATTTTTCTAATTTTAGCTGATTTGGCTTTTGCCTCATTTGGTGAAGAAGGATGAAGTTAACTATGTGATTCGCTAAACCTGACAGAACCTGGACATTTGGGAGAAGCGAGCAACAGCTACACAGGCACACTGCTCAACTGGGAGAGTCAACTCCTCAGGACAGGACTCAGCTGTTTCATGGGGACACTCATTTGAGGACAACAACGCCCAGATTCTGGCCAAGGGAAGACAGATGGTTTTGAGAGAGGGGTTAAGGAAGCCATATTGGTTAACCTGGAAAAACCATCTCTCTGGTCTTAGACCGAACCTTTTTCACCTACTTCCAGCACTTTAGGGAACAATGCAGAAATTCACCTCCCACCTGCCCTCACCTGACTCACCCCTTCAGTGAGGCATGTGACTGAAAACCACTCTGATGAGGGGGGTAACGACCCATCAGCACCCCGAACCACCATTAACCCCCAGGGTGACCTCCATGGCCAGCGGCAGCTTTAGCTACAGCTGTTCTAAGTAAGGATGGTTTTTCTGTTAGATCAGAAGTGTGTAAGCTGGGCTTTATGCTCATTTATTGTAATAGACACTCTAGCCCTAGGTTTGTGTGTGTTTTATTCTTCTTTCTATGCCCACTTGAAAAAAACACAGGCAACACCCTGCACCCCCTGGTAAATTTCATCTAGAACCCCCTCTGGTTGGGTGGCATTTTGTATGAGAAACACGGGCCTGCATCCTTCTTCTTGTTCAGCGGGCAGAAGTTTTCTCTCATTCAAACAGTCTGTGCCTGATGCTCCCCCTAACCTCACCACAGACCTGCCCGGCTCCCCCCACCCCACAGAAACCTGTGATTGCGGACAGCAGCAGAGAGATTTCCATGGTTTGATTATTGAGTAATATAGCAGTGTTTAAAAGAGGTGGGCAAACTTTTTGACTTGCAGGCCACAATGGGTATTGACGAAGCGGGCCAGGGCATTTGGACACACAGTGTAATTTATCAAACCTGGAGATTGAAATGTATGAAAAAAAACAGACACAATTGAAGGTGAACATTTAAAGAAATCAACATTTTAGTGGAAAAGATCGGTGGAGTCACTTTCAACATTCAGAACAGATTATTACCCGGCAAAAGGCGTTTTAAATTCAGAGCGTTGTGTGGCATGTTAGCCAGCTACTGAACCGCTGCTGTGCGTAAATACACAAGTTAACACAGCAGAAAACTGTTGCCAGTTCAGTGGGAACAGAGTTGTTGATCTCCCTCTTCTTCCTATTGCACCAAAGTCTGGAGTTACTCCTGTTGTGGCGATTCTTTGCTGATGTTCATGACGTTAAGTCTGCTCAGACAGGTGGAGCCAAACAATGTATCGTGTGTTGCCATGATAAGCTGATCTGATTACTCACTTTAATTTCCACTACCGTCACCGTTCCTGTTTTGACTCGGCATGCGGGGGAACTAGTTTTAAGTCCCAAATGTGGGAAATGTCAGCTGAAACTTACCTCCAACTAAAGGTAAATTTTTTAGACCAGTTTGCCATCTATCGGGAACGAGGGTGTTGCAGGGTATCAGGGTTTTTACCCATCCATGTGTTTTACATGGATGGGTAAAACCTCTGCAACTGTAGATTAGTATGACAGGGACATTAGTGTAGGGACCTGGAAGAATCGTCTTTTAGGAGAGGCCTCTATGACTCATTACACTCAATGCCTTCTGTGAGGTGGTCATTTCCTTAGAGACGAATGCATGTAAGAAGTCAGACAATGAATGACTGAATCCACTCATCACTGCATTGTGACACAACGTTTTCTGTAATTCCTGCCTTAAACCTGCCAGGTTTGAGCCTCGTCCTGAGCCAATCACACAGTGCCCTACATCCTCTGCATTTTATCCCTCCATCCACCAATAACATAGAAATTTTAAAGTGAAACTTGTAGAGACGGTATAAGGGGCTGAATGGAGGATTAATGTTTCCCCTGAGCATGTGGGTCATATCAGGTGTAATGCAGAGACCAGAGCGACAGCCTTCTATCATCTCAAAGAGAGCTAGATGCTAGGGCGGCTGCATCTTAAATATCCAGAGGAAGCAGCCAAGCAAAGCTTCATGTGTGTTGGAAACAGAGACAGTCTAAATAACAGGAAATAGGACCAAAAATATGGCAACACATCTGATCAGATTCTCAGGTTAGACTTCGTTTTAAACCTCAGGTTTAACCTGAGGTTTAACTGTGTGTGCACCTTTAAAGTGATTGTTGATGAAAGTAACTTATTGGGTCTTTTTAGCCTTTGTTCCACAACTCATTGTGTTAATAAACCTTCAGGTTAGTGGAACAATGTAAAAATTCTAATCTCAATAAAGCTGGATTATTGTTAGGATGATAATTTGAAATCTAGTTATTAAAAAAATGAGATGTTTTTCAACCAGAAGTTGTTTCCTATTTATTTATGGATTTTTAAAATGCTGAGTCAGCTGGTCTCTCAATGCAATCGATTAAACTTTCTTGACTGGAAGACAGGGGGAAGGGACCCTTCCTTTCCAGCAGGGACATACTTCGTGGGACCGACCATGGACTCCTGGAAGCCTTGGATGATGGTGTGTTCTACAATGTTGTCAGTGGAGGTTATTAAAGATGTATGGATTTCTTAATTATGATACTCAGATTTGTTCACTTTGGATTTGGAGGAATCCTGATGTATCTACAATTGCTGAGGATGTTGGAATTTGGGCATAGATCAGGCTGCCGGCAGCGGTGGACAGGAGAAGATCTGTGGATGCGTCCAGAACTGTATAGCTGGTTGATAAACTTCCATCTTATCAAAGACAATGGCCTGTGGGCGGCGTTCATGAACATATTGAACACAACTAATGGAGGAATTGCTGAAGAGTCAATGAGTCGATGCAATCAGCTGGTTTTCCTTAGATAGAAAACTTTGAATCAATCTGACTGGATGATCTGGTGAACTGGAAAGTGACCTGAGATGACCTGATGTGAATTGGAGCTATAGAAATAAACTGAATAGAATTGAATTAATGCTCAAATGTCAGATTGACTTTCATGTGGCTCCAGCCTCTATGAGCCATTGCTGAAATGTTTGCCTCCCTCTCCAGTGTGGCTCCTATCTTCCCACAGGGATAGAGCAGCACTATAGGGAGCCGCCTCATGGGGGGCTTCACACATGGCCTCAGTAAATTGTTCCCTTTTCAGCCCCGAAACTGAAATCTTGACTGATTAATTGATAATCTCAAGGAAAGCCTTGGATGCATAAATTCATCAGACTTTCTCTAATTGAGAACCACCCGACCTGACATAGACTCCTGAATAGGAGCAGAAACAACCACTCAATTTCAGCCTGTTTGTGGTAAATCCAGAGAACTTCTACCATCTCTCCATCCTGGCTGCCTGTGCTGGTGTTTCCCTAAATGGCATCAGCAACCACTTTCTTAATGAAGACAGGGAAAAGTCTGCAGGTGATCAGTTCTCAGAGCTAAAAGCAAGTATATCTCACAGTCTGCTGTCCTCCGTTAGCCGATAAAAGGATCCCTGAGGACAGTAATGATCCGTCTTAAAGGAAGGACCATCTGCAATAGCTAACATTAAACAGAAGAAGCTTCTTTTGAATCTTAAACGTCTCCAGGAGGTCATGCTGGTGAACAGCTGATCACCAGTTAGAACTCAAACAGCCCAGTAGGATGAACCTCTTTGACTGACCACGATAAAGGGTTTTAAACTGCTGTAAAATAGCCTCCCATAAATGCATCACGGGAGAGAAGCATCTGGACGATCAATAAACCTTCAGTTCCAATCTTTCCAGTATCACATTTTCCACAAGTTATAATAAACACATGAAAAAACACAGCAGGAGGAAAAGTTTCCCTTCAGGTTAGACCAGCCTCTGACCAACTCTGCTGATCTAGTTACCAAGTTAAATAGATTAAAGTAAGACTGCAGCCTAATGAAAGGTGTCTTTGTCCTGGTGTTAGACTGCAGAACAATGGCTGGTGGATTCATTTTTGCTATAAAATGTCATATCTGAGCATGGAAGAACAAGCTTGGTCTACCTGCCGCTCCACCTGCTTTTAAGGAAAGTTTCTAAGGATTACATTCATATAACATGAAAAACTCTTCTTCAGATTAAAAAGGATCAAAATAATTGATTTCAATAGAGCTCCAGTCTAATAAATGTGTTGAGAAAACATTACATCATCAGTTTTCTGCTGCTGCTCTGCATCATTCAAAGGTAAATTAAACTCCATACTGCTGCTGTGAATCTGGGAGATAATCTGGCCTCGTGGATGAAAAACAGCTCATGAACTCATCACCACCAATCAGAGCAAAGCAGCTTGTTTTACCGGCATCAAGCTGTGTTAGCAGCTGACTAAGAATGGAAATGTTATCGCTAAATGGAGGGGCGGAAGGTCAAGGTCATGACTCTAGGGGAGGCTTAACTTAGAGATTTTGGTGAAATCATCATTGAGAGCGCCACCATTGCCTGATGAGGCAGGCCTAGAATTCACAGGAGTAAAAAAAAAACTGACCTTTGTAAACCAACCAGGGACAGATAGCTGTGAGCTACTGGCGGGAGCAGCGAAACAAGCTTGTTTTGATCAAAATGGAAGATAGATAAGATGATGACATCATCAACATCTGGAGGAGGCTTAGTGCCAGCCGTTCTAATTTAGCCCTAGAAGGACGGTTTATTGTCCCTCTATATTCAGGAACAACCGTCAATAGCTGCCCTCTCCTCACGGTTCTCTGATGTACCGCTGTCCTGTTTCCATCCTCCACAGTTAGCCGCTACAAGCTAAAAGGCTAACCAGAAGCGGTTACACTGCCAAATTTGCCTGATGATGGCTAATACTGTTAATCTGTCGGATTAACTTGCATATTTAGAAAAAAAATTAAATGAAACAAACAGATAAAGTAAATTTCTAATGAGGTTTGTATCAGACAGAAGTCAATGTTTTTATAAAATCATCCAGATTAAAGAACACGCTGCAGGATCCATAGAACCAGACCCACAGATCCAAATGGTATTAAGCCATTGGCCATTAGACTTTTAATCCAGACTTCCTCCTCGCCTCCTTAGTGGTGATCACCTGTCATGCTGATTTTCCAACATGGACGCCGCTAATAGACGCCAGCAGAAACTCCAACCTTTCTGGGCCTCCAGGTTCTCACTAGTGAATTTACTCCCAAATTCGATGACACATCATTGCGCTTTCTGTTTCCTTCACCTCTGCTCCTGCCCTCTCACAGATTAATGACCCAAACTTTGGGAGTTTTGCCGATTTTAAAACATAAAGCAAAGAAACGACATAAAAACAAAGTCTGATTTAAACTATCTCCTTATTGATAAGATCAGCTGATTGGAAACACTGAGGAGCAACATCCCACTGTGTATCAAATGAAACTGTTCATCTGGTTTAAGCTCTCTAACGTTATTACATCCGGCGCATTAAAGCCCCTAGAAAAACACCAAGGTCTGAATTATGGTGAAAATGGAAATGTCTGACACTCTGTTTTTACAAAATGACAATAAAAGTTTACTAAGTTGAAGTGACTTTTTCTCATTTTGGTCCATAAACTAAACACACCTTATTTTCTGAAATAAACTGATAAACACAAGAGCAGAGGTGAGAGGAATTAGCTCAGTTCTGGTTTCACCCTGTTAGAAGCAGCCAGGGTGAGCTTCCCCTGCCTGGCAGCCTGGCAGTGAGGAGGAGGAGGGAGGAGGAGGAGGAGGAGGAGGAGGAGGAGGAGGAGGAGAGGAGGAGGAGGAGGAGGAGCTACCACCTGAGCTTCTAGATGAAATGCATCACCTGCAGAAGTAAAAGCACTGAGGTCTGTGCTGCTTAGCTGTAATTCCACCCCTCAGGTTATAAAACCATTCTGGATTCAAGAATTTTGTCTTTGCTTCTAAAGGCTGAAGCTCTATGTTCAGGTTTGGTGTTGAAGAGTCATTCTTAAAACGGGACAGCTACAGTTAAACATTTAAAAGGGTTGAATGAACAGATTTGCATGAAAGGGGTAAAGCTTGAGGACAGATGAGAGGAATACCAACCTCCTTTTCTGGCTGTTGGATGATGTTAAGGCTGGCCCAGAGGAAAGACTTTTTAGCCTCAGTTTGGGCTGCTGGACGCTGTGAAAAGGAATGCAGTGAAATAGTGAGCAGACCCTTACAGGATAGAAAACATTTGCACGCTAGTAATTAACTATTTATGGACGAGTAAACCTGATTATGGTTTGGAAAGACAAAGGTGAACCAACAATCAGAGGAGAAATGGAGGCTGAGCAATGGCAAGAAGAGCAGAACTGGGATTATTTGGAGGTGAAATGATGCGACTTTTCACCTTCTACTTTAGTAGATTCAACCTTTTATTGATTCCACATTTCTACACAACAGCACCCTGTGTTCATGTTTCAGTGCATGTGCTGCTTTTCTACAAATAAATCAATTAATAAGAAGCATCCTATCTATCAAAAACTGATAGAAAGTTGTTAAACCACAGAACTTGTCTAAAAAGTTTAGATTGGAGACAAATGAAAGTAGCCATCTGAGAGCGCAGAAAATGGGATCAATAAGTACTGATGGACCTGCCAAATGATCATTAGCAAATTAATTGTTTTAATGAATTTTCCTCGAGTCAAGGTCCCTGAAACCCTTGTTAAGTTTCTTCTAACAAGGCTGCAGCTCCGTAGCTGCTTGTTCCGTAAAAACTTTAAAAGTTTGTGCATCCAGATTACATGCCGCACTATCATCAACACTTAATGCAGTGAGACAGTACAGACAGAATACAGACAAACCCACCAAGACATGGCTCCTTTGGAGGAGTGTGTGAAAATATAAAAAATGTTCAAATGTTCACGATTATAAAGATATTTGTACACAGCTATTGCTGCTTCTTAGGGACGCTCTTTCTGTTGTTCAGTAGTGCAGCTCTAACCTCTTGTTTTAGTCTGTTCAACCTGTTGTTTAGAAAGGAATTGGTCGTCGGCATCTTTTTTTTCACAGAAGCAGTCAGGCAGGGATCGCTGTGGATCTGCTCAAGTGATAAATTACCTTCCACTGAGCTTTGGGGAGCAAATGTCTGTAAGTTTTCATTGTGTTAATGTATTCTGTAGCGGCAGGTGTAGCGTTTCAGCGTAGTGTCAGGCTGAATGGACGCGGAATGCAGGTAAAACTACAAACCTGGAAATATATTGGAACGGGAGGCAACCAAATTCTGCAAGATTTAGAAATTTCCCGGATGTTTTATTTTTAGGTCTGGAAAATTAGACATGTCTGGGAAAAAGAGGAGGTTTGGTCACCTAATTTATGCTGATTAGCTGGGGTTAAGCTGGCGGACTTTATGGTGTTTTTATGGTGACTTATTTTAGTAAAAGTAAATAAAACTGCAGCTGTTGTTTTTCTGCTACAAAGATGCACGCTTTTGTTTATGACTCCATTTTTAATGCAAATACTGAGTTTTTTATGTGTGTTTATTTTGCAGTTTTATAAATTATTAATGGCTGAAGCAATAAACAAGACACAAAAGTCATTCAACATTGTCCTCCATCAGGTCTGTTCGCTATCTGCCAAACTAACAACTATAACAGAATAACACCTAACCTGTGAACGACGGATGGGACGACACTCCTGAGGGGAGAGGTGGATTTCTTTCAGGGGTTCTACATCCTGGACATGTGCTCTATGTGTCCTGTTAGTCCTGGAAACTCACTGAACAATGTTTTCTTAATCTTAGTGATTTTCCTGGTTGGATAAACTGTAAATCTATTCTATTCAGTTTATTTCTATAGCTCAATTCATCATGTCATCTCAGGTCACTTTTCCAGTTCACCAGATCATCCAGTCAGATTGATTCAAAAGTTTCTATCTATGAAAACCAGCTGATTGCATCGACTCATTGACTCTTCAGCAATCCCTCTCACACTAAGCATGCTGGGAGCCAGGGGCAGTCTTACCATGAGGCAAACATAAGTTATTGCCTAGTCTCCTGATTTCCTAGGGGGCCCATAAAACTTTATTTACATGTATGGTTAATACAGCTATTATGTATTTGTGCACATTAATTATGTTATTTTTATAAAAATTCCTTAAGCTAAAATGCCATTAAAATGCTAATTATATTAAGTGTGTCTTTTATGCAGACATCCCAAGTCTCCGGAGTCTCCCCTGATATAGAGATAGCTGTTCACAGGATGTCTGATAAATGATCCCGGGATTTTTTAGACTATGTGAGGTGGTGTTTTTTTAATGCTAGTGAGAGCGGGCAGGCAGTACAATAATTCATGCATCATGTGAGGATTAGAACTAGTGTGATTGCCCAGAACAGCAACAGAGAGCGGTGTGGGAAGGAGGTTGCTGGTGAAACCTGTGCAGCGTATCTGTGTCAAGCGATGCTCCTGATCAACCAGCGTTCAGGCCACTGGTTGATCAGAGAGCTGATTGATCAGTCTGATAAAGTTTTCTCTGGTTACTCTCTGGCAGTCACCTATTTACCACTCAAAGCTGTGCATATCCAAACGGCAGGGTTCAATCTCCAGTAAAAACAAAAATATAGGATTAATTTTGTAGCAGAATATACTAAAAGTATATCCGCGCCTAGTGAAGGTGAGGAACAGGGGGATCTAGACCAAATGTACCCAGGGGGCCAGGAGGGGGGCCAGCGTGTGTTTTTCACAAACAGAAAAGCGTGAAATAAATAATCAGGGCAAGAGATTCAAATATATTAATATAGCTGCATGAATGGACATTTATTTTCAATGAGGTTAAATAAAAATTCTATTTCTTATGAGGTCATTTATAATTTAGGAATTTTAAATATTTTTGACTTAATTTAAGTCAAAACTACGGTTTTCTATAAAGATTTAGATTAGAATTCAAGAAAAACAGTTAAATTAATCAGTAAAAAATTAGAGGATTTGTTTTTATATTTGTTCTGAGAAAAACAAAACATTTAGCAGATGAAAACTGGGATCATATCTCGATACCATATGATAAGCATCTCCCTTGAAATGAGTTTTGTACCTTTTATTAATAATGTACCTTTTTAAGTGAGCTTAGTGCTCCTTTAGAACAACATGAAAATCAGCTGAGTACAAAACATAGAGAGGAAAAGAAGAAAAAGGACAAGAAGAGAGGGACACAACCTAGAACAATTTATGGATTTCTATTCTATCAATTAAATTAAATTCTATTCAGTTTATTTCCTATAGCCCAATTCACATCATGTTATTTCAAGGCACTTTCCAGTTCAACCAGATCATCCAGAGTCAGATTGATTCAAAGTTTTTCATGCTGATTGCATCGACTCATTGACTCTTCAGCAATCCCTCACACTAAAAGCATGCTTGTAGCAAAGTGTGACTGTTGACTATCTAGATAAAAAATAATCATTCATGATCAAATGTTTATCCAGAGCAAATGTCACATAGCAGCAGGAGGTGAGGGGAGGAGCAGTGAACAGCTCCACCGCTCTTCACCGGTCTTCAACCTTGTGATTTAAGTTTTCTTTGCATTGATGAAATAATAAAAACAGGATTAAGGAAACACGTCCATGGTGGACGTGTTTCTGATGGGAGAGCTGATTGAGGAACCAGCAGAAGTGACATCATCAGAGCAGAGCAGAGCCTTTCTAACCCTGAAATCCCCCATCTGGCGTTCCTTGGTGATTTATATGTTTAGGCTTTTGGGGAAAAATGGCAGAAAGTTTCATCCCTGCATCAGAGCCGCTACCTGTTGGATCTATGAATGGTTTTCTATGATTGCAAACAAACCAGCAGCAGTAGTGAAGTTTGAAGACAATCCTCTTCTTAAATCTATCTTTGCTCTCCTCTAATTTATCCAAAAAGTTCTGCAATGCACTTTTTTCTACCTCCCAGCTTGGTGGTGGGCTGCATATTTAGCCTTGCTGGAAATGTCTTCTCCTTCCAAAAGCAGACATGCAGGCAATCCTTCCTCATTGGTAACGAAAGCAAAATGATTTGCTCCATTCTACTTTGAATCCTCTGTTCTCATCAGCTATCTTCCTTTTTTTTCCCTTTGGGACCCTTAAACGCACCTGCCTCGTGCAAATTATTGTTTAAATTCATTTATTAATGAAATGTTTTACAGCACTGGAAAACATAATTGTTGTTTAACCCTGCACCCCGAATAAAAGAATAAAAAATAAAAATCGATTTTTCATAAATGTTTGAAAAAAAAATGCCTCAAAGAGCGTGGTGGCTCCAGAGCAGCAATTAAGCTGACCCCTGACCTGGAGCGCACTAAACGCGCTGTCACTGATCCAGCTTCCTCCCAGCCTTCTGTTAGATTTAAACTCCTGTACTGCAGGTCTATATCCTGCTGGTAAATGCTTGTGTTTTTAGACACTGATTCTTTACTTTTATTGTTTTCTATAAATCTCTTCACATCAATGTTGTTCCATCTTCCTTTTGTTGTTTGTGGTTTTCTTTTTGCCATCTAGTCTGAGTGTAACCTTTAGATTTCATTTATCGTTCTTTTTAGGCTTTTGCTCTGCTGATGATTTATTGGTCCGTCTCTGGAACAATAAATAGTTTTTATCTATACTTTGATTAAACCAACTAGAGGACCTCCCACCCCTTGCCCCGGGTGGCAGGGACGAATCAGTAGAGGGGGGCCTGAACCAGACCTCTCCATCTATGGACAAGAACATATCTTATTTCAGTTACATCAAATGTTTCCTATCATTACTGTGTTCCAATCATCAGGCTAAGGGAGTTAGGAGCAAAAACCGCCCCCAGAGATGCTCCTCAGCCTCCTCCAGACCTCCGCCAGATGGTCGGGTCCTTCTTTAGGCCCCAGATGGGCGCCAGACAGAAGCGCGAGGAAACGCCCACACCCACTCAGCTTATTAGGTCCAACCACAGTGGTAGTTTGGTGGAACCAGCGAGGGAGGGTCTGCAGACCAACGAGGAGGGTGCAGCGACCCACAGACTAACCAACCAGCAAGCTGGCGCTAACAGCCAGGAACACGCAATGGAAGCCCAGGAGAAGAAGCGTCCAAACAGCACCTGAGCCCAGAACCAACAGAGGGGTCCCCTGGTTTCCTTTAGTTCTGTTGGTTTCCTTCTTGTCAGCCTGATAATACAGGATGATACAAACTGGTCCAGCTTATTTCACAGCTTCTGCTCTTATTTTGCCATTTGCTGGAGATTTTTACTTTACTTTGATCTGCTTTTGTCAGATGCAAGAGGAAAGTGAACGCTGTTGAACTCACTTTTATGTCAGCATGAAACACTATTCCAGCACTAAAGCCGCGCATAAACTCCTTTCCTGGGAGGGAGTGTTCAGACCTCGCACGCTGATAACATGCAGAACACAGTCCTGTCACGGGGCTTCCTGTGTCCCCGCTGCCTCCATGAGAGACGCTTCACTGCCCAATTTGTCAGCGGTGACCTTGACAAATCTTCCACCCACAGATGAAACAGGAATAGAGCAGAGCCTCTAATGCTGAGTTGGTGAGTTAGTTTCTGAAGAAGAAACCGCTCCTCACATCATTTTTCCATGAGGGCCTCCTTCCCATGTAAGGATAAAAGGAGGGTCGTGATAGCACAGCCATCAATCCTTCTGACAAAGTCAATGGCAGCTCTGCCAATTGTTTCAAGAGCAGAGCATCGTAAAGAAAAGTCATTCTGGATTCACGCCTCACCTCTAGGTAGTGGTAAATAGGAATGAATTTATTTTCAAACTTCTGCATTTGGTGAGGTCCGAGCTCCGACAAAGTTGGTTTGATCGCTTTCTATAGCACCATTCAAACAATTCATGCCATTAGTGCCTGACCCACCGATTTGACCCTTAAGTTTTGGGTAAAAGTTGTATTTTTGTATCTGTGCATGTAATAATCAGACGTAATGAAACATCTGGTCACACCTGCATGCATGTATGAATTGACAAAAAGACAAATTTAAATCTGAAAAGTATTCATGGTTTTAACTCCTGTGTTTATTGGCAGCCATCTTGGCTCATATCCTGGCAGGACATGAAAGGCATGCAGTCACACGAAGGTAAAATATGCTGAAAGAGGTTAAAACGTATTGATGCAGAGATTAATCAAACCAGAAATCATCAGCTTCTAGAAAAGTTAATCTGGATGAGATGGTATTAAAGTTACAGATTGTGAATTTAAGCACCAAAGACAAAACAGAATGTTTACAAAATGATGAAATGAAAGCAGGAATGCAAACAACCACTGACGCAGCACATTGGATGATCAGTCTCACAGCTTTTTGGGAGGAGGACATATGATGATGCGTTTTTGTGCACCGTGGATGCAGCAGGTGGCTGTGACAGAAGGAGGTCTTCAGGTCTGGAAAACTTTTATGGAAGAAGTGAGATGGTCACTTAGTCCAGTAGTGTGATAGTTGATAATTACATCAATACTGAAAACTCTCATATTCTAGAGCCTTCCACATGGTGTGGGAGGGTGTGGTGTGTGACCACGCGATGGATAAACATACACCATGTTAGTCCTTTTGGGAGTCACAGTAATTTAGAGGTAAATCAACAGATTTTTTGCTTAGCTTACTCTTTTCAAAAGTTTAATTTGTTTTCTTTATCTCAATCTTTCACTGCACTAACCAAAGCATCCAGGAGTGGGCACTACTTCCTCACTGCAAGAAGGTCCTGGGATCATGTAGGTCCTTGACTCAGGTAGGTCCTGGGATCAGGAAGGTCCTGGGCTCAGGAAGGTCATGGTATCAGGAA
>JAGKQL010000015.1:27283323-27390311 GCA_018398635.1 Cyprinodon brontotheroides | reverse complement strand
TGGCAGCGTTTTATGAGACATCTAAGTGCTGCAGGTTTTATTTCTACATCCTTGTAGGTGAATAGGTTGGAGAGACTCAGCAGGGGCCTGTCATCTCTGCTGATGCTTATTGTTGCGCTGGCATATGGGAGCACTTAAAAGCATAGGAGGAAAGCACTTTTATTTATATGACGTAGCGATGTATCATTGTGATCATGTGCACCTTGATGGGGTGGCCGAAAACCTTCACGGCACAAATCGATTTCACCTGCAAATGTCATCTCCAGGAACAAAGCAGTCCTGCTGAAACGGATGTTTGAATAGCTTTCTGCATAAAACCTAACGCTGCTCTGAGGCCAAAACTTTAACATTAAAGAAAATATTTAACGGCGTGTTCTGGTGGTTCATAGTGACCTGATCAATCAAAGTAGGAACCAAGCACCAATTCTAAGAAATACAACTATTGCTGTAAACAAAGACGATAAAATAAAACTGAGAAGCAAGTGAAAATAATTTTTTAACCTTGAATTTCTCTAAAGGGTCATCAATTCTATTCAATTCTCTTCTATTCAGTTTATTTCTATAGATTCACATCATGTCATCTCAAGGCACTTTCCAGTTCACCAGATCATCCAGTCAGATTGATTCAAAGTTTTTCTATCTAAGGAAAACCAGCTGATTGCATCGACTCATTGACTCTTCAAGCAATCCCTCACACACTAAGCATGCTTGTAGCGACAGTGGAGAGGAAAACTCCCTTTGAACAGGAAGAAACCTCCAGCAGAACCAGGCTCAGTGTGAGCGCCCATCTGCTGAGGCCCACTGGGGTTCAAGCTAAGGACAGAAGCAGACATAGAAAAAGAAGCATAGATACAAAAGGCAACTGTTTCTTCCTGTTTAAAATATTTCATCTCTTTCTAAAAACATATTTTAAATACAGAAAAACACTGTTGTTCCATGATCCCATAGTTTGATCCATATGAGCCAATACTGAGAAGTAGGAGGTGGAGAATGGAGCAATGAGCAGAAACTGATCAGATTCATGGATGGGATTTGGGTCCAGAAATGTTCACTAAAGGTCAGATACTTCAGCTTCCAGAGACGACGCCAAGAGCAACATGTTGTCCTGGTTTTCCAGAACAGACGTTGCCTCCACCACAGAGGAGACTAACTTTGTTGCTCTGCTATAGATGTTTCAGGAGCTTCTGAGCAACTCAGGAATATTTTCCAAAGTAAAACCCATCCTGGAACCACAGCCTGAACACAGTGGAGGGTATCAGTGCTTAATGGCCCCTGATAGGGCCTCTCAAGGCAAACTAGCCAGACAAAGAGCGGTTCGACGGAGCCCGGGCCCCCCCCGGGGGCCCACAACCAGCTGGTGGGAACCATGAAGGACTGGTGCTAAAGTTCCCCCTAAAGTAGAGCAGAATATTAGATAGGATAGGATAGGAGCTAAAGCAGTGTTGGTGCATCAGACCTAAAACAGCGCCTTGTCTCTAGGCTCGATGATGAGGAATTGATGGAGTTAATTATGGGCTAACGTGTGAGAGGCTTCAGCTTTTACTTTGCTATGAAACTCAGCTACCACTGAGAGGCTGGACTCTCCTGAGTTGGTCTTCATCCCAGTGGACAATAAAGACTCTGACTGTATTTGGTCAATGGGCATCAGGCCTTCTTAGCTTTCCAGACGGGGTGCTA
Organism: Cyprinodon brontotheroides; assembly: GCA_018398635.1. Taxonomy (NCBI): domain Eukaryota; kingdom Metazoa; phylum Chordata; class Actinopteri; order Cyprinodontiformes; family Cyprinodontidae; genus Cyprinodon; species Cyprinodon brontotheroides. The sequence continues at coordinate 27,388,634 of JAGKQL010000015.1, read as the reverse complement.
GGTAGCGGTGATGCCTAGTGGGGGGTGAGCGGGAGGAACACCCACCTCATTCTGAACCGACTAGCAACATAAAATTGAACTTTCAGTGGGTCATTTAGCAACACAACATCCTAGGCCAAAGGTCAGAGATCAACTCAGCTGACGACATGCCCTGGGTGGGTGGGAGGGAGGGCAGAGCGGTCCATCGATCTCCACCTGGTAGCGAGTAGTCAGGGTCTACTTGGAATGATTGGCAGATCTTTGGTCAGGGAAAGCTAGCAGCAAACACTGTCTGAGGTTATTGGGGATCCTGAGGACATAGAGTGGACCATGTTCTCTGCCTCACTGTCCATCCACTGCCTGCACTGTCTGTCATGGTGGCAGCAGCCAACCCAGCGCTGCATTCTGACAGGAAGTGATGTCGCCAAGCTGAAAGAGCCTGGTCCATTTGTTAACACCTGATGTTACAGACAGGTAACCCTCCTGTTATACCTTCCATGGTGGAAGTTGGCCTGTTTATTTCTCAGCCTGAAGTCCCTGAGGTGGTAAAAAAATCACTATAAGCTCCACGGTGGAAAGGCTTCCTCCCTGCCTACTTTTAAAACTAATTCATTTTTAATAAAGTTTATTGTTAAAAACAGAGTAATGTTAGTCGATGGATGAGTAAGAAAGTAGAAGCAGGTGAGGTGAACTTCTTGGCTCTACCTTCCCCATCTCATCTCTAATAGTTCTGTTACTTCTTATTATTACTATTTTATTGTTATTATTATTATTATTATTATTATTATTATTGGCTATTATGTTTTACATATTGTTCATCTTAAGTCCTTTTTTTTAACTTTTTCCCCATTTTTCTTGTTTTTTTCTTTTTTCAGTTTCAGTTTCCTTTTCAGTAAAAATTCCAGATGTTTTAAACTCCAGTTTATAAAAGACACGATGAATATATTAGGCTTTAATCCCGTTGAGGCACAGAAAGGTGAACCAGCAGCAGGTTAATCTGCTCTCAGTGTCAGATTATCAATCTGCTGTCCGCTCTGACATCACCGCCGCTTTTTAACACTTTTTTTTATTGAAGACTAAATAAATAAATAAAGGAAGTGAGGAAGTCGCGCCTGCTGGCAGCTCAGTGAGCCTCTGTGAGCGCAGCGCGCGGCGCGGCTACCTGCGCTCAGATTGGGATTAGGATTGATGAAGGGCTTGAATTAGAGACGGCTGCTGGTCTCGCTGCGGGACGTTTAGGATTTGACGCCTGAGGGGCTGCAGACGATGCCTGTCCGGGGATATTCAGCCGCTTTTCTTCCTGTGTCTCTGAGGGTATTGCTTCTTGTGCTCGCAGGGTCTCCGGTCCAAAGCCAGGAGGATTCTCAATCCGACAACAAAGTGATGGACAACATCACCGCCCGGCAGGGAGAGACGGTCTTCCTCAGGTAGGAGTCCATGCATGTCTCTGCTGCAGCTCTGCATGCTGAAGGCAGCGCAGAGCTGCACGGAGGGACATGCACCCCCCACCCCATCTACCAACCTGACATGCAGAGTGGAAGCACCCCCCCTCCCCAACCTGGGTTTTACTGGGGTGATGGGATTAGAGCCAGAAAGAACAGTAGCCTGCTGCTAATCCCAGACAGCTGTCAGCAACATGCTGCATGTGTCACTATGCAGAGCTGGAAGGGTGGGGGGGGGGGCATTATTTCTAAGAAGATAATGGGAGAGGGCTGACCTTTCCCTCCCTCCCACCCCTGGAGCCTCTTTGCTGAACTGGATTTAAGTTTCCCTTCAGAGCTGCTGCTGTTGATCAGGAGCAATAATCACTGCAGCTATAAGGAAACAATATCAACAATAAAATAACATTTAGGAATATAATCTAAAAATTCAGAGGAAGCTACAATCAAACGGTTAATTTCCTTAATTCTGGGAAAATGGCTCCATGTTTGTAACTCTGGTTTTTTATTGGATCTGAGATTAATTAATCTTGAAAGTAAAAAACTTTAAATTTTGCTTGTTTCAGCTAAATTATGTCTAAACCAAGTCTCTGTGTGTTAATCTGGATAAAGATCAGATGAGAAATGAGGAGGAGAATTTTTGGTAGTCCTCTTTTAATTATCAAATCATCTTATTCCTGCTCTTCATAATTCATCCTCACTGCATGCAGCTGTTGTAACAGATTTCTTACATTTCTTAGATTTCTTAACAAATCTTCTTTAAGGAGCTTTTTGTTCACTGATTATTAATTGAAAAAATAACCGACAGATTAATCAATTAGCAAAATAACCGTTAGTTACAGCTCTACGTTCAGATCCGCTTTACTTTCAGCTCAATTTATAGAAGGCATGATTTAAAAAAGGTTTTTAAAAGTGAGATTTATTTTCATGAAACTGAAGAAGAAAAATGTTTTTAGATTAGATTTGGTGTAAAAATGATTTTGTGTTGAAGCTCTAATTCAAACCTTCTTAGAGTTTTTTCATTCGCTGTCTTCATGCATTCCTGACAGATTCAGTCAGAAAAAATCGGCGGTTTCCTGTGATTTTGCAGGTTGGTTCATGTCGACATGGCAGAGCTCAACCTGCTTTTATCTTGGATATATGAGAAAGTTCAAAATGTTTTAGCCATACAGAAATAATCAGCTGAAAATAAACTGTTAGTTAAATGATTACAGACGTAAAAATAACCAGGTAGACGTTAGGCTATTTCATGTTTGAAAAGGTTCAGAAAGAAATTGCCCGACTAGAAATGTCGCTAAGAGGAAGTTAGAGCAAAGTTTTATCATAGAGCAAATAATAATATAACAATAAAATCTCCTCTGATCCGACTGAGACGCTTTGAGTCGCTCGCATTAGCAGGTGTTTAGCTGCGAAAGCTACCGGCTAGCTATGCTAATTAGCGTTAGCTTGACTTTGAATAATTAGAAAATTCACATTCTGTTTGTGTTTGTTTCTTTGTTTATTAAAACCATCGCTATGGAAACGGGACCAAAAACCTGAGCCACAGTGCAGCTCTCACTGTGATTGGTCAAGCCCGTTGCCATGACAATGCCAGCCCAGTTACTGAGAGAGGAGGAGCTGTGCTCCTGCAGCAGATAGAAAGGAAAATATTGAATGAATGAATGTTTGAGTAAAAATGTCTGCTGGTAGAAATTTCACACAAACTCAGATAGATCTACGTCAGAAAAATATTTATTTCCACAGTTTCTCACATCATAGATATTCACACCCAAAACACAAGCTGGGATATTTTCAATCATATCAGCCTTTCATCAAAAAAAAAAAACTCCTCGAGGTGTCGTGCCACCTGAGGCCTCTAGCTGGCGCCGTGCGCTGAGAACAAACCAACCGTGATGAAGAAGCTCAGAGCCGCGATCTGGGAGTTCATTCAGAGTTTGCTTCAACAAACATCAACCATCATCTCTATATTTCAGTCAGATGGAGAGACGAGACCTGATGTTTTATCAGCATAAGAAAGGATTTTATCAGCCAGACGGCCCAGAGGAATATTACTGGTTATTTCTATCGCATCTCTCTGTTATAGTCCCAGTGTTTCCAGTGTTTGTCAGCTGCTCTACCAGAGAAAGGTTGGATTTGTTTAAAGCAAAATGGCTTCTGGGCAAATCTGATCACAGCCTTGTTTTCTTTGCTTGCAGAATAAAGCTAACAGAAAACCTGAAATACAGAAAGCTGAGCAGATGCTGACGGGATGGGGGGGGCTAAGCTTTATCAAAAAGGAAAGTTTTAAGCCTGGCCTTAATTGCTTCACAGACTAAAACTGACTGGGCAGAGAAACAGGACTACACTGGAAAACAGGCCAAGCTCCAACATCTAGAAACAAAGGTGTTGATGGCAGCAGCACAGCTGATATTTCTCTCCAGGATGGAGTCACAGCCAAACAGGAACAGACCAGGCGATGAAGCTACTATGAGAAAAGCAGAGAGAGCAGAACGTTAGAGATTGAACTAACAGATTCTGCAGAGTGGGAGAATAGAGATAGAATGAAGCAGAATGATGAAATGGGGTCCCTATGTCCTCCAGCAGTCTAAGCCTATAGCAGCAGAACTATAGAGATAGATCAGGATAACCTGAGCCACTCTAACTAGAAGCTTTATCAAAAGGGAAAGTTTTAAGCCTAGCCTTAAAAAGTAGACAGGGTGTCTGCCTCACGGACTAAAACTGGTAGTTGGTTCCACAGGAGAGGAGCCTGATAACTAAAAAGATCTGCCTCCCTCTTCTACTTTTAGAAGTTCTAGGAACCACTAGTCTCTTTTTCATTTTCATCAGAACTCTGGCTGCAGCATTTTGGATCAGCTGAAGGTGTTTTAATGAATTTATCAGACTTCCTGATTCTTTTATTGCCAGAAGGTTATTTAATGTCACCTAGACAGACTTTTTTTTTAACAACTATGTCTGGCTGCGAGATGAACAAGTTGTTTTTATGGTTGTTTCTAACTTTCCTCAGGATTCATGGAGAAATCTGCTTTATTAAATAATAACTTCAGGCAGAAAGCAGGACTGGTGTTCTGAACTTAAAATGGGGGAAATGATTTTAAATGAAATAAATCTAAAGAGTAAATGTGTGATTTTGATTGGTATAGAAATAGGCTCTGTGTTTTGTAGCCTTCCTGTTCTGTTCTTCACATGATCCCAACCAGAATAATCAGAGATGTTTTTGCAGACCGAGGAAACAACCAAATTCCTCCAGGGACGGCGTATAATGAATGTGGCCCCCTGGCCAACGTTGGCCCTCAGCCTCAGCAGACACTTATCAGGCAGCGCAGACCGAGCTGCAGCTAAAAGCCTCACAATGCTAACAATGAGTGGCCTGATCAGCCTGTTGCTTTTCAGGCTGAATGCTTCGTAGCTTTGCTCCCATGAGCAACAGGCTTTTCTTTGCTCTGATATTTCCTTTGTTTCTCTGCTCCATGCATTCATGGGTCTGTGTTCTCATTGTGAGCGCGCAGTCCATCAGACAGGCAGGGTTTTCAGGTGCCGTCTTACAGCTGAAGCGTCAGGAGGGAATGTGTTTAATGTCGCCGTGAGTCAGGAGCTGAGATTGCAGAGGCAGCCCTCTGCGTTTGCAGAAGAAGTGGAATCTGTAATTCCATTATTCCTCTACTTCCTGTGACTCTGAAGCCGTTTATTTAGGGCGTTTTAACCAATAATTAGTTAATTTCTGTCTGATTTAGATCACATTCTTCCCTTTCTGAGTTTCCTCCTCAGCAAACCTGGAGGAGCTGCTCTGATCATCCACTGGATCAGGTTTCATTCATCTTGGTTCTCTTTATGTTCCCTAACTGTCGAGGGCAGAGATGACCACCACTGTTGGAGGCTCCCCTGGATGTTTGGGGAGCTGCTGTGATGGAGGGGAAGAGGCCAGCCCCTCCACCGGGGATGAGGCAGAAACTAGAAACATAGTCATCGTCTAGTAGTCAGTGTGCTAAAGTATTAATACCAAATTTCACTAATTTATCCGATTATTGAGAACTAGCAACCCCATCAACAAAATCATCAACCTGTGAAGGGGAATAAGCTAAGCTTTAGCACTCTGCAGCACTGCTCAGCGACACAGAGGAGAGAGAAAGTGAAGCAGATTCTTTAAAATTTATAACTGCACTATCTGATAAAGATCTACTAAAATTGAACCTCCTTTTGGGGGAGAGAGAACTCTGTTAAAGTAATCCTGAAGGTTATTAGAAAGTGGTCAGAGAGGACAGGGTTGTGAGGAAATACTGTTATTTCTTCACATTCTATGCCGTATGTCAGCACAAGATCCAAAGTATGAAGATGAGAATGTGTGGGACTATTCACATTTTGAACAAAGCCAATAGTGTCTAAGATAGCATTAAAGGCTGCTCTTAAGCTATCGCCTTCAATGTCAGCATGGATGTTAAAATCTCCCACTATGATGACCCTGTTAATGTTCAGGAAAGCTCTGTTTCTCCACCTTGAAGCTTTCTCTCTCTCTGCGGTCTTTTCCAAACAACAGATCCCTCTGGAAAAACTCTTTAAATACGTCTTTATAGTGTATATTTATTAAATCAAGACCTCGTAAAATTAGTTCTTACCTGAGAGAAAATTAGAAATGGGAGAAAAATGGAGAATGGGACATTTTATCTTAAATCACTCTTACAAATAATTTAAGAACACATTTTTTTGTAAGACTGTTTATTTTCGTGAAGCTTAATGACACAATGCAAACGAATATCTCCTGTTTCTACCTGCTTTTCCAGGAGAAGCAAATCCTACAAGGGCAACGACTGGTTGATCTGAATAAATTGTTTCTAGAAAGTTCCTTTAGATGAAACCTGTTGTGATTTGGAGCTATAAGAATAAACTGAATTGAGTTTAATGGTGAATATCTGATCATATAAATTCAAACGTTACTTTAGTCTCAGTCCTTTCATTTCTGATCCAGAGTGGAGCTGTCCTCGGTGCTGAATTGTTGGTAGCATCCATCCATCTTCTCCCTCTTATTCTCTCAGTGTGGCTGTGGGGCCGGTGCCTATCTTTGTCAGTTTATGGGTCAGAGTCCATCATGCACAGGTCGCCAGTCTGTCACAGGGCAACACAGAGACACACAGAGACAAACAACTATGCACACGCATTCACACTTAAGGACAAGTTACCAGAGAGAACCCATGCATGCTCAGGGAGAACATGCAAACTCCATGCAGAGAGACCTGGAATCAGACCCAGAAACTTCTTTCTGCACGGCAGCAGTGCTACCCACTGCATCACTGTGCAGATCTGTGAATATTAGAGTGGTTGGGGTTTAGTCTTCTAAAGCTGAGTCATTTCTAACCTTCTAACTTTCCAACCAAATGTCTTTCAATCTTATTTTACACCAAGCGACTGCATTACAGGGTTTCCACAGGAATTTGAATTATTTTTTAAATGGATAAGAAGGATTGTTGCTCCCAGATAAACAGATGTGAATTTAGCTCCATCCCGCCGTCTGGAAGGAGCTGCTAGATGTTTTCCTTCCTGCTTTAGAAGTAAGTTGGGAAATAAGGATGTATTGAGCTCTGAGAGCTCATTATGGCTGTGAAAGGTTCACAAGTTTGATTGCTCAGAATTGGAAATCCATGACGACTTTAGCCTGAAATAAACAATCGAATCAAATCCTGCAGCTATTAAGTGTCTCTCAGATTATACTTAATGCCTCAATAACAGGACTTGCATCTGCAGCAAACTGAACATAACAACCCAACCCGTTTTCTGATAGATATTCACCCCACATCATTATGTTTGGAGTCTTTCTTCTGTTCAGCTTCCTTATTTTCTTTGGACCGCTGCTTCCAGCTCATCATGAGCTGATCTGGAATCCCAATAAACTGAACCTCAGCATCAAAGATCATCAGACATGACAAGGAAACGACCTGACTGCCTGGACGCGGGTTAGATGCACAGACGTCCTGCAGGAAAACAGAAAAAACAAACATGAGAGAATAAAAGACCATAAAGAAACAAACACAGTTTAACTGATAAATTAAACATGAAATAAATGTGATCAAGTCATTGTGCAAATCAATACATCAAAACAAAAATAGACAATACAAACAGAAGGTGCAGGACAGAACGCCAACAGGTCAGATTTCTGTGAGCGGCCACTAGGATGTTCAGCAATGAGAAATATCTGGATATTTTCACAGTTTTGGTTTTGTTAAGATTTCTTTTGAGTTTTTTGTTTCACTTTCATCCATGTTTTCTTTGTTTTCTAGTTTTATAGGTTTAATTCCTATTTTGTTGTGTTTTCCAGATGTGTTTGAGTTATTAGGTTTTTCTTGGTTGCCCTCTTGTGTTGGTCTCCTTCTAGAATCCTCTCTTCACACCTGCTCCCAGTCAGCTCATTAATCCAGTCTGTGTTCAGTCTCCCTTATATACTCCCCCTGTGCAGTTCCTCAGTGCTGCTTCCTCGTCTTTTACATGTAAGTTTTCCCCTGAAGTCGTCTGGGTTTTTTTTTTGGTTCCATGTATTGAGTACTTTGGTTTTTGGATTTTTGCCTCAGTTATTTGATTAAATCTACAAGATCTCACCTCTGCATTTGGGTCTTTAAAAGCCCAACCAGACCCTGACAGATATTCCCTTCAGTCCTTCCTTCATCTGCGTACGTGTCTGGAGGCGTTGAGTAGATGACGATGTTTTCCTCAAACAGCTCATGATACTAAGCTTTCAGTTTTAGTCCTTAGTTTAAATTTTCATGACTGATGGAGTTATGATGCAGCTAAACTGCTCAGAGGATCGATGAACTACTGCCTACCTGACATGTAGCTTCAGTCTAACAAACACAGACATCAATTCAATTTAAATTCTGTTAAGTTTATTTCTATAGCGCCAACTCACATCATGTCATCTCAGGTCACTATAGATCCAGATCAACTAGATCATCCAGTCAGGTTGATTTAAAAGTTTTCTATCTATGAAAACCAGCTGATTGCATCGACTCATTGACTCTTCAGCAATCCTTAGAAGCGACAGTGGAGAGGAAAAACTCCCTTTTAACAGGAAGAAACCTCCAGCAGAACCAGGCTCAGTGTGAGCGCCATCTGCTGAGGACCTCACTGGGGTTCAAGGAGACAGAAGCAGAGATAGAAAAGGAACATAGAAGCACTGATCAATAAAAATGTCTATGTTAGATGAGGTAACTGCTAACTAGCTCCACAGGTGACTCTGTCCAGGAAAGAAACAGCCAATAAAAAGAAAAAAAACATTCCTTGGATGATTCCCGGGTGGAATAATCCCAGCTCCACCTGCCGACCTCTGTGACAGCTTAATCTCTGTGACCCCCACACCCCACCACCCCCCACCACACACACACACACACACACACTCAGCTGTAAACAGTGTTTTTCTATGGATGTGTTGAAACAAACACAAGCATATCTTAGTTTAACTGATATACTGAGGACCATACGTTGACTTGTTGACCCTCAAACCAACCTTAACCCCCCGACAGGCCAGGATCAGAACAAGTTCCTCACTTTACATTAAAGTCCATGTTTCACTAGTGCAGTGTGAAAAGTTTCCTCATAATATCCCCTCCACCCACAGAGACTCCGCCTCCATCCAATAACTACATCAGGCTGACGCTGCTGACAGACGCGCAGCCAGATGACGTTTTTAATAGATCAGGACTTTTTCCCCTTTTTCAAACAGGGACAGAAAATGAAAGTGTTGGAGCTGTCCAGTCAGTCCGACTTTAATCTAACAGAAAAATCTAAATAAAGAACAGAAAGCAGCTCCCAACATTGTCCTTCCAGGAGACAGTTTAAAGCCGTGTTTACCAGGCAAGGCTTCTCTGTAAATGTTCTGCATTCACATTCTGTTGGATCCGTTTCTACATCTTTGGACTAATCGGCTTTGAACTCCTGGGTTTTTCTTCAGATTGGGTCAAAACTGTATGGAAATAAATCAAACCAGAGGAGCAGTTTTAAGTTCGAATCAAAGTGCTCTACCTCGGACGCCAACAGCGTTATCAGGAAGAAGCTGTCTGAACTTCTTTTCCTGTCACTCATCATGCAGATTATAGCAGATGATAAAAGCTATCTGCCCTTTAAAGCTCAGCGGCCATATCTCTGTAGCAGCGCCTGTGGAGCCGAGCCTTGCAGCAGGCTGGATGGAGTCTCCCATCTGGAAGGTCTAACATTGAATCATTGAATCTGGCATAGAACAGAATGAAGCTGCAGCTGGAGGTAGCCTGACTTAGAGGAGGGAGGGTTTTAAGCAGGGAATGTTGGGAAGAGCATCTAGTTAACCTGGAGTTCATTCTCCATACCTTCTGCTTTGATATAGCTGTAGCTTGGTGTAACCCCCTGACTCCTTTTCTTCACATTGTCGGCTCTTATCATTTCTTTGTAAAATAGGCCAGCATGAGCTGCTGCTGTTTTAATTTCAAGCTTATTAAAAAAGAAGGATGAAATTGAGGGAGAGTATTAAAGGGTAGAATTAGCATGTAGAGACAATCCTCTGTGAAATTACTGCAGCAAAGGCCAGCTGATGTTACCTTTAAACCTGATCCACTGTTTACCTGTTTCCCTTCAGCATTAATTAACCCGCCGCTCGTTTCTCATCTGTGTCCAATCATAGGAGAATCTGTGGGACGCGTCATCCTGTTGGTATTCCACATTTGCTCCTGATGGCAGCAGCCACTCAGCCTGCTGTGGCAGTTTGCTCAATAAGGCGCTGTGTGTTTGTTAGAGATTAATTTCTCTTCAGAGCTTCCATCCATGAAGCATTGCACTTCCAGCTGTGCTCACTAAAAGTTTCCATAGGAGCCGTGCTGTAATGTACGTTCCATACATTTAGATGAAATATTTATCCATGTTGTAGGAGAAAAGTATTCAACAATGCAATCCAGTGAAATCAAACCTGTCATATAAATAACAGGAATATTTCAGTAACATGGATGCAAAGAGCAATAGCTCCTCTTTCTGGTTAGAAACTTTTTCATTTTAATAAGCTTTTTATAAAACACTTAAGAAGAAATAATAATTCAGCTAATAAAACTCAATTTAAAGCTATTTTAAATGGATCTTTGGGGAATTCTGTTTTTAGACGGTGTGTCGCTGCTCTTTAGACTCTTACAGGATGCTGATCCTTTCTCAGACTCCCCTCTATGATAGCTTACATCTCTCTCTCTGTGGTGTCTGTTCTTACGCTTTATTATCTGTTATTATGTGGTTATTATTATTATATGGTCGCTGATGATACTCTGATATGGATCCATGTATAAAGAGAGAAACAGCTGATGCTCCAGAAGGAAGTCCATCCAAAGATGGTAAAAATTAATTAATTAATAACCCTGAACCCAAATGGTTTTTAATTAGACATTTTTAGCATAGAGAAAGCTTAGAGTTCATTAGAAGATTTTTATTCTGCATTTTCATTTGTTTTGCAGCTAATCATAAGTGATCAGTTATTTTGGATTAACAGCGCTGGATGCTAGCAGAGGATATCAGGAGCACGTTGATAAGATCTCATTACTGTTCTCGAGCATCCTTCCTGCGCTGCAGGGAGAGAGAATAATGGATGACCTTTGAACTTTCGGTGCAGTCAAGCTACGCTTCCCTGGCTGCGCTGGAAGGCCGTCCTCAGGGCGTTTAGACTGGGAGACTCTCTGTGGGCTCATTGACCTCCTGGGGTTTAACTAACCTTCCAAATATCAGCCGAGCCGTCAAGGTTCAGTCTGATGGAAATAAAACTCTAAATGTGAGGATTCCTCACACATCCTCACAATGTTTGCTCAAATGTTAAAATAGTCATTTTATTAAAAGTCTTTCAGTTTAACTGTCCAGAGATAAAACAAAAAGCAGAGAGATTAAAAAGAAGATTACTCCCATGTTTTAATCTCTGAAGAGTTAAAAAAGGAAAAGAAACAGTGGTGAGTTTTCTTTGTGCTCCTGGATGCAGGCGGAGCTTCCAGCAGGTCAGAAACCTGCTAACCTGCTCCCTGAATGAAACCTCACATTATTAAAATAAACTATTTCTCTTTCAATACCTTTTAAAACACAGATGTGCGTTAACAGTGAATTACAGGCCAAGTCGATTATATAGTTTACTTTTTCTTATTAAAGGAATAGTACACCCAAAACATGATTAGCCTTCCTTTTCTACTCACCCCCATGCTGAACAACACTCTGGAGTACTTTTTTGATATCTCAAATGCATCTGGAGATCTGGGAGGCTTCTTGCTGTCTGCTGACATTCAAATAATGGAGGTCTATGGTCCCGAGGCAGAAAGGTCCATAAGTCCACAAAAAACGTGTCAATATTCCTCCATACTGCTCGTCCAATGTATTCCAAGTGTCCTGAGTGGGTAGCATCCAGAATTTACTCTCGAAACGAAGTCATTTAGAATGTTTTAGAGCATAAACAGTAGTGTGTATAGGATTTCCTGAAAGCTGCCATCGCCGCTGCTGCGTTCACGACGCTACAGTGTCCAGCGCAGACCAAACCAGATGAAAGTGCGCATTCAGCTCAGCAAAGAACTCATGCTCTTCCTCAACACTGAAGTCCTCGTGACATTTTTCTTTCATTGTTTCTTTTCTTTGCACAGGTAAACAGCACATTTCTTCTTCTACGCTTTTGCATTATTGGCAGAGCAGGCGGCTGAATGCGCACTTTCATCTGGTTTGGTCTGCGTGTTTCCTGTAGTGTAATCCTATACACTACTGTTTATGCTCTAAAACATTCTAAATGACTTCGTTTCGAGTAAATTATGGATGCTACCCACTCAGGACACTTGGAATACATTGGGCGAGCAGTATGGAGGAATATTGACACGTTTTTGTGGACTTTTATGGACCTTTCTGCCTCGGGCCATACATAGACCTCCATATTATTTGAATGTCAGCAGACAGCAAGAAGCCTCCCCAGATCTCCAGGATGCATTTGAGATATCAAAAAAGTACTCAGAGTGTTGTTCAGCATGGGGGTGAGTAGAAAATGAAGGCTAATCATGTTTTGGGTGTACTATTCCTTTAAGTTTGAAAGTTTGTATGTATTAAGTCCAGCCTGTTTTCTTCTTTAAACACATTTCAGTGAGTTAACCTCCAGCTGAGCCCACATTTCTAAACCGCCTCCCTAGTTTTGATAGTTTTCCATTGACTGAAAATATTCTTAACTGGAGTGTTGGTGAGGAGACCGTCCAGCCTGAAAGACTGGGAGCTCATTAGCAAACCCCCCAACTACCAGTGGAACCAGTAGAACCAGTAGAACCAGTGGAACATGTAAAACAGATGGGCAGCAGGTTCCTTCCATCACAGCAAAGACTTACAAAAAAAACATTTACTGCTTTATAAGTCAAATAAATTTCATTTAATAAAACCTACATTTACAATAATAATATTATATTTATATGCCTTTTAAATTGTGACGCTATCTCTCTGGAGACATGCTTTATTATTTCAAGGATTTTTTTCATAATCTCTTTATTAGAAGAGAGGAAATAATTCCCCAAAAGAGACACAATGTCTCGTTTTGATCTGGGCTCAAACTTTGATAAATGCAGGGAATGTCACAGAAAGATCCGGCTTAAACCTTCAGACAAATTTACCATGACAATTATTTATTTAATCTATGAAACTGAAAATATTTCACTGAGAAGAATGACGATGCACGTTTTTCGGTTCTTACTTTCTGCGCCCCCTGAAGTTGTTTACTTGCAATAAAAACGTTTCCGGGTCCAGACAATAAAAAATTAATCTAAAGCTCATTATCTGTTTTTTTCCATTTTCTTTTAGTGAAAAAGAATCAGAAACAGTTTAAGCATTTTAGTGTTTGAGTCAATAAATGAAATAGTAAAAATCAAATGTTTTTCATTTTCAAATTGTGTGAATAAGCAGGGATGGTCTGGATCCCTGGTAGGTCTACCTGCCAGACCTCCGCTCTACCAACACTGGAGTCTTCCTATTTACACTCACATTTTCCGGCTTTCTGAGACAAGACGTAAATCACACTAAACTGCTGATCACAAACCCGCTGGCCTGAGGGACAGGATTCATTTACAAGGTTTCCTGAATCAATGGTGAATTCAGAAAAACTCAGTTTAATTATCATAAATTGAATCAGTATTTGTTCCATGGGGACTGTCAGTTATTACAGGCTAGACTTGTCAGACTTTGTATTGCTTTTTATTCAAGGCAGACAGACAGAGGAGGCTTTTTAAATAAAAAAAAACACATCTGCAGTAGCAGCGGCTAGGACGTCTATGGCAGGAACCTCTGAAGAAAGGAAACACAGGTTAGTGACCTCGTACTTCCTGTGGAGGAAGATTATAAACATGAGTCACTAACCTGGTTTAACAGTTCAATCTGTGACCAGAGAACCAGGTTGTTTCCAGCCGATGCCAAGAGTGTCCCAGACGCTGCAGTCCCAGAGAATGGAAAACAAGCAGGAGAAGAGATTCTGGCAGATGAAGGAAGGCTGGACAATCCAGAGGGTGAAGCCAAAGCCGAGGCTGAGGACATGCTCAGCAGTCAGAACCAGGAAATCAAAGATCTGAAGAGCTTCCAGAGGAAACAGCTCCAAGTTTAGTAAACAGGCAGAATCCAGCAGTAGTCCAAAGACAGGTCGGGCAAACAGATCAGACAGGATCAGCCAGGCTCAGTGATTGAGAGGCAGAACAGGATCAGGGAATCAGAAATAGACTTTTTTTTTAGACTCAGACAACTTTTATTGTCTTTTTGTATACACAACAAAATTTCGTTCTGTATACACTTTGTTTATACAAAATGACAATAAAAGTGTATACAAAGTGAAATTGCATTTATACAGCTCTCATGACATTTCTTAAAGTGCAGCAGTGATCAAATATAAACAGTGTGGGAGAAAAAACATGGCGCAAAAAACACATTAATATGGTCCGTTTGATTCAGAGTCTGTGACACTTACCACTGGCTCAAGAATGATCTGGCCCTGATGACTGGTTAGAGAGCCGGTTAAATAGAGGCCAGAGCAGGTGGATTAGATGAACAGTAATGAGAAAACGGGCAAAGTTGAACAGGTGAATTAAATTCCAACAAAGTTCAAATCTTAAAACGTTTCGCTTCCCATTCAGGAAGCTTTCTCGATTCAAATTCTCTGGAGTAGTCCAGTGGTTTGTTCTTGAACTTTTTTAACTTTGTTGGAATGACTGACCTGGATGACTGAGAATATTCACCAGCAGGAGAAAGAAATGAGTAATTAAACTATTCATTAGTGTCAAGATCATTACAATAGCCTTAGACAATGCAGGGCTTTATTTAAAGCTGCTTTATTCCAGCTGGAAGCTCCTTTGCATGTCAGGTTCTGAAGAATTATTTTAGCGCCTTCAGACGTATGAATGCATGTAAATCATTGCTTTCCGTCTGTGATGGACAGAGGGACAGTCCTGCTGTGACCTCCCTTTGTTCGGGCGGAACCTAATGGTTCTTTCACTGTGACCCTGAAAATTGTCAAACTGAATGTTATACTGTTATATAATGATGTGTTTCAAAGGTTTTAATCTGAAAATTCAGTAAAAGAAGCACAATACTGTTTTTCAATAGAATAAAAGAACCAAGAAGGTAAAGTGGTTTTCTGTCTGCCTCGGGATTCACTTTAACTCAACTTCATCCGTGTTGATCTGATTCAGTGAACGTGATTCAGTTTGATCCATTTTAGTTAGAGGCTTTGGGTTTTCTCTGCACGGTTGTTGATCATCTAAAGCCCTCAGGTTCCCCTGCTGATGCTGCTTCTCCTCCATTGTTTAAAGAGATTATCTCTGATCTGCTGCAGTACGGCCTCAGGTGGACTTCCTAAAATGTTTAGGCAGGTAACAGTGCCTATATTTGGCCCTGATCTCAATTTCACATCAAACTATAGACCTATTTCATATCTTACCTGTTATCATTTTTGGAAACATTGTTTATAAATGGGATTCCTTGCATCTTTCAACGTTCCTTTAAATGTTTTCCAATCCCACAAGCATTTTTTTTACATCCTCCTAATGACTGATTTAACAAACCATGCGATCCTGGTTCTCCTTGGTTCATCTGGCTTCTACAACATCGACCATAACGCTCTATTTTACTACGTAGAACGTCGTGTAGGCATGGGGTCCTGCAGGGCTTGATACTTAGACCTCTTCTATTTTTCTTTTAGTTCTTGGCATCATTTTAATAAAATATAAGTTTTCTTTCATTCACACATTGGATATTTGTCAGATTCGTGAAACGTATCGACACTAACCTTGGTTGTAAATAGTGACTTTAAACTGGATGGTCAGATCAATGCAGTGAATGAATCCAGTGGCTAAAATTCAAAAGTACCAAACAGTAATCCATGTGTTTGTTATATAGCTGGAAATAAATACTGTCATTATTTGTACCTTGGACTGATTAAGTTATTCTTCTTGCAGTTTGAGCGAAACTGCCACAAACACAGAGGAGAGCTTATAATTCCAATTTTACTATCTCTACACTGGTTTTCTGTCCATTTAGGAGGTGATTTTAAAGGAAAAGTTCCAACTTTTGAGTTGAAACCCTTTTATCATGACGGGAACTAAAGCTGTAATGCCTTGGTGGACAAAAAATATCCGAAAGAGATTATAGAATAAATACTGATTCAGTCAGTTGATTTATTTAGTTGCAGCATAAGATGGTTTGGATTCAGGAGCTGAGAACGATAACCTGGAAAATAAAAATGATTCATCTGCATTTTAATCGACCAAAAGTTCCAGTTTTCAGATTTATCGTGGATAGATTGTCCCTCCAATAAACAGTAGCAATTAAAGGCGAAATAAAGGATTTCATTAAGTCTTATTGACAAGTTTTTGATCATTCCTAGAAATAATTCCTAACTGCAAAATGTGTGTTTTTTTTCTGAGAAAAGAAAAATTAAACATGTTTTTTTTTTTTGTCTCACTGCTCCATAACCATGAACTGAATAAATATGTTATTTTTTTTTCGTTTGAGAAATCCTTTTGATTACGAACTTGGATATTCTCTTGGCTTTTTTAGGACAGGATGTTGCTTTTATTTCAACTGATGTTAAAATGTAAAATAAATTAATATTTATAGTTTAATTTATTAGCCTGCTGCCAGTTTTTTTTTCGTTCTCTTTACATTTTCTCTCCTCCTGTTCACATTATCAGCTCCTTGCACACCCAGACCCTCTTAACTAATTCCCACTGCCAATTATCAGCAGGCAGACGGCGGCCTGCCCTCCATCCAAGGACCCTGAGGCTCTGAGTGTAACTGGCCTCTCTATCTGAATCAGTCCCTGAAGGTGACAGCAGCACCGTACGGCCCAGTTAAAGACCCGACAACATGATGATAACAGAGCGGTCACCGCTCGGATGCCAGCAATACCTCCTCAGAAATCCTTCCCATTGTGACCAGCAGACAGGTTCTGACTACGGGAATATTAAGACGGATCTTTTGTAGAACTTGTTGAAATGGCTGATTTATTGGATTTACTGGATACATTAAAACATTTTATAAACACTAAAAATGATGAAGTTTAGGTGGAGCATATTAGTTTTGTATAAAAGATTTAATAGTAAACCAGCAAAAAAACGGCCTCTGGAGGTTTTGGCCAATTAAAAAGGTTCGCTTTGAGGCTAGCTAAGTTTAAAGACTGTTTATCTGAATCTAATTTGTATTTCTGACATTTTACAACATGTATTACTGTGGATCTACTGAAGCCTCTTTATCTGAAGCATCTTAAAAGTTTAATATTCTCTGCATCATTAAAATCTCAGCCATGAATAAACTTTTGGTTAAATAAAGGAGTGAAATAGGGAAATAGCAGGGATGATGTTGAACGTCTTAACATGCAGCTCTAAGCTGATAAATGAATGCATGAAAAAGGAGAAAGTCTGACGTTGAAGCAGCACTGATGGCCAAATAAAACCAACATACAGACTCCTTTCTCTGACTGAAGCTTCTGGGATTTTTTCATCCCTCTGTGTTTTGATGCTGATGTTAATCAACATTATTTAATAATTAATGCCAGCTTTAAGGCCCCGGTTTACCTTTTCTAAGTCACCATCTCTTATTTATTGAAGTGTAACTCGTTTGTTGGCTTAATTTGGATAAATTCAATAATTCTGCAGACATTTTAAATTTGCTGATTACACTTAAAGTCTGCTTTCATTCTTTTAAAGAATTTTTTATGTCGTTGCTGCTTTTCCAGCCTTCATGTTTGCTGTTTGGTTTTCTTAAAGTCTGCTAATAAGATCAGGTGGACAGAAAGTATCATTCTACTCTAGAATAGCATTTACAGTCAGTGGATTTTATCAGTTGGACATGCTTCTGCTTCATGTAGATGTTGAAGTTTTAGATTTCTGCTCATTTTGGACCATATTGTGGTTGTTCCTTATGGAAGGAAGATTGCTGCTGTCTGCAGCCACTGGTTCTATCATTGCCCTCATTAGTCCCTGATTCATAGAACAGAATCAGAGGAAGATGGTTGGATGTTGCATTGATTGTTCCTCAGCGTTTAGTCTGATGGAAAAGTTTCCTGAATGAATTCATACCTGCTGTAAGTAACTCAGACTGACCTAGCATCACAATGGAGCTACCATAAGGAACTTCATTTGCTCATTAACATGTTAACCAGCTTTAAGACCCAGTTTCTCCACAGCCTCAGCCCATGCCTTATGGTGGTGTCTTTATTAGAAGCATTTCTGGTACCAAATCAAAAGGTGACATTTTCTGCCTCCATGATGAATGTCCTGCTATGAAGTGGTTGGAGCTGAAACAGGAAGTGATGATGCTGATGTTGCTTTGCTTTTTTATGAACTCAAAAAAAAAAATAAAAAACAAACCACTGGACTTGCTTTCCAAATCTAAAGACGTTTTGCTTCCCTTCCAGGAAGCTTTTCCAATTCCTAATGTCTGGATTCTCTCTGTCTACCAGTATAAACTGGTATTAGAGGATAAATACTCAGACTCTAACTGGTTCTGTCCTGTTTATACTTTGGCTGTTATTTTACCCACTCTAGATGCCATTTCTCTTCTTCCGTCGTTTTTTTATGCACTTGTTTCTGAAACCTCAGCAGTAGAGGCTGGGCAGTGCTTGTTGCTGATAGGCGGAGCGGCGTGTGAGCGTCAGCTGAGAGCTGGATAATTACAGCAGAGAGCTGTGGATTCCCTGGCCATAGCCGCCGCCAGCAGCCTCTTTGTTTTCTTGTTTGTCTGAAATCTGTGCCTGTAATGGAGTGGTGGGTAATCAGATCATGATGGAAAAGTGCTTCTTTCAGATATCAGATGGAGTCAAATGGCTCCAAGTTTAATCCAGGAAGAACTAAAGTTCAAAGGATCACCAGGGAGAAATACAACAAAATGGCATAGATTAATAACTGGCCGAAGTAAGAAGGTTTGCCTCATTGCTTATTAAATGCTGTTTTCTGGATATTCTTGAATCAGTTTCTTTTTTAAGATGTAGGTTTAAGAAATGAGAAAATGTGGATCAGCTTCTTTCATGCTGGAACTGAATTACCACATTTTGTTCATTTATACCCGTTCCTGCACCTGTGAAACTATGGGGGGTTTCTACCTGAAGATGTACGTTTCATACGGGTCTGACCATCCTGCCCTAACCCCTAGATCCCTACTTCACTATATACAGCATTGGATTAATCGTGAACTTTATAGTGAACTCGGCTAATTGACTGAATGCAGACAAAACAGAAGTTATAGTCTTTTGGACCAGAGTCTCTGAAAAAGAAGTTGATTAGTCAGTCACTTCATTTGGATGGGATTAAAACTGATTTCAGATAATAAAGTAAAAATCTTGGTGTTATTTTTGATCAGGACCTGTCATTTAAATCCCATATCAAAAGAGGTTTCTTAGAATTTCTTCTTTGGATTTCAGCTTCTTTTTCAAAGACAGATAACTTCTGTTTTGTCTGCATTCAGAAGCAGAAAGTTAAGAGTCATCCAGGCTTTTTATGTCTTCATGACATGCCTGTAATCTATGTAATGGGTTAGCTTCATCTGGATTATAGACAGATATAGCTGGGTATCATCAATGTAACAGTGAAAAATTAATCCCATGCTGTCTAATAACTCTACCAATTGGGAGCATGTATAAAGTAAAATCCAATTCTGGTCCTAGCACTGATCCCTTGTGGTACCCACAGGTAAACTCCGTGAGCTTGTTGAAGATCTATCATTAACATGAACAAACTAGAATTTTGATCAGATAGATCAGATTTAAACCAGTCTAGAGCTGTTACTTTAATTCCAACAAAATATTCAAGTCTTACTAAAAGAATATTATGATCAACTGTATCAAAATGCAGCACTGAGATCCAATTGAACCAGGACGAGCACAGATACAAGTCCATTATCTGAGGCCATGAGAATATCATTAGTGACTCTTCACCAGTGAGCTGTTTGCAGTGCTATGATGAGCTTCCCTAAAGCCAGACTGAAAATCTTCAAAAAGTTCATTATGGTGGAAGTGATTGGTAAACTTGTTTGGCAACTACTTTCTCAAGAATTTTAGGATAAGAAAGGACATTTATTTGCCCAGAAACAATTTTAATTGCCCAGTATAATGTTTACCATAAATATAGTTCCTAATATCCATTTTTGTATATATATCAATGAGACATGTTTTTTTTTTTTTAAAGTGAATGGATGAGGATGGTGGTGGGTGGGAAGAGAATCTCCCATGCTATGTGGGTGGTGGATGAAATGGGTGGAGGGTAAAACAGGTGGGTGTGTGTTACTGTACTTACATTTTTTGCCTTGTTGTTGCTTTTTTTTCCTGCCACAGTTGCGAATAAAATGTGTCTGATTCGCAGCCAATTACCGTGATTAAAATCACGCCGCTTTTCAAATTCAATGGAGAATGTGTACCTAAACAACAAAAAATAGCGCCGACTGATAGCTTTTTGGGTAGTTTCTTCAATGTAGGGATTTTTGAGCAATATGCGCGAAGCCAAATGATACAGAAAACACAGGTACAATAGCACTTTTCTAGCTTGTTTGTCGTTTTGGTAACTACATCAAAAATTACTGCCAGGGGGAACAAAAATCACGCCATCTGGCAGAAAATCATTTTTCAAATCACGCTGAATGTGTACAAACCAACAAAAATGGTGCTGGCAACGGCTCTGGGTCAATGCTTTCATCGGCTGTTTTAAACTAATTTGAATGATAAATCATTTTTGGGGATTATTGCTCTGCCCGGTGGGCAAATGCTATGAAATTTGAAATCTCCCAATAATAAAAACTACTTGGCCCGGGCGATCAGGCGATGCGATATAACATAGAGCCCTGTATTTTATAAAAGTGATAGAAATATATAAGTAGAGATCTAAACAATGTATGTTTAAAAATATATCTGCTAAATCTTTATTCAAAAACAAAAAATACTTAGTTAAGCATATTGTGCAAAGTTCATGCAAATAAAAAGATAAAAAAAACTCCTCAGATGATATAGAAACCCACCCTGCAGATCTATTAGAATCTGTCCTTAAATTCCAGTCAAACCCATTTACACAGTAACAGATAAAACCTTTAGATAAATCCTCAAACATTACCGCTCATTTACATATCTGACTCAATAACCATTAAAACAACTATTTTCATTCATTTCAGACGGAACTATTCACTGACTGGATTAAATTAAACTGAAAATCCTATTTTCACCACTGTTCGGGCGCCAAGTACCATTTCCTTCTGGAGAACTGAGCAAAGCCAGCTTGCTGCCGGTCTCGCAATGACGAATGGGATACCCAACGCTATCGGCGGATACAGCGGACCTGTCCTTTCAAACGGACAGAGAGAAGGACGTTTTTGTAGGCCGTGATACCGAAAGGAGTCTTGAAATCCGACCAGACTTCCGCAGACCTCGCTATGATGTGATCGGGCCTTCAAATCTGGCTCCTTCGGAGGATGCAGACCATAAATTCCATCATTTTCAAGGTGCATTGTGGGTAATTTGAGTCCACTTTGCTCGGTCCAGTAGTTGTTCAGACGTAATTTAAAATGAACCAACGCAGCTCAGACGCCATTTAAAAGTAAGCGAAGTTTCAGCGGAGGAAAACTCTGATGATCGGGTTAGTTTCCTGGAGGAAGATGCGTTACTATGGCAACAGAAAGGTGGAGGAAACTCTCTTTATGACACAGAAAACTGAGAATGTTTATTTGTTTATTGAAACTCTAAACATCACGCGAGAAAGGTAATCATCATCATCACTCATCATCATCATCACTCATCATCATCATCATCATCATCACCATCTATACCCGTGGGTATAGATAGGTATTTGCCACCATTTCACCAAAGCTGCTTTATGTTAAGAAGAAACTTTAAAATCAAGTTATTTGGATGATTCAACTTTTTGACTTTATCATTGTTTCTCACACATCCAAATTAACACAGACTCAGCAATGCTCCTGTGGATGTTTACTTTTGAAGGGTTTTAGTTTAAATAATGTCTATAAGTGAATAATTCCTTGATTTAGCTGAATTGGTCCCAGTGGGGGGGGATTTGGGAATAGATACAGAATAAAAGAGTGATGGTTCATTGATGGCCGCCGCTCCAGTTCCTGCTTTATAAACACCTTTCTGTATAATTATAAATATAATGAGGTGCAGTTTGCTTCAGCAGTTATGTTTTTAAAAAGATCCCATTAGGGAGAAAGCATTAAAGTTTAAAATGTCTCCAGCTCTAGAGAGAGCTATAGATCACTGTAGAGTGATCTGGGTGATCCACCATCAAAGGCTGTGGGCCGGATTAATGTTTAGCTTCCTGACAGATTAAACTTCCTCCAGAATCAGATTTTAATCTTGGATTTTAGACAGATAGTGTTTTATAATAATGCTCTGAATGGATCGTGTCAAGAATCAGCAGCGTCTTTATAAATGCCCTGTAAGCGACCATTTCCATGGCAACCAATGGATAATGTTTTTCCCTCGGTTTGTATAATTTATTTTAAAGTAGAAATATATCTATATTTAAAAGTTGAGTTGTGGAAAAACAAAACATTAGGTGAAGAATTTGACACCAGAGATTTTGATTAAATCAGATTTTCCAAGATGATGACAGAAGAGCTTCATTTAGATTTAGGTTAACTACATTAACCACTTTATTATAACCTGTTCTCTAATTCTGCAGCTTGTTTCTCTCAATCATTATCTGAAGGTATCAGAGTAAAACTTAATAAAAACTTTTGCATCTTTTTTTAGTCTTATTTGTTAAAGTTTTAAACTAAAAATAATTTTTTTCTCCATTTCAGTGTTTTGGGCTAATCAACCAAGATGGCAGCAGATGTTTGTCAGCAGATACTGCGCTGTATAAATATATAATATATATATATATATATATATATATATGTATAAAACAGGCTGAGAGTATTTGACCACAGGATGATGGTCGATGAGCTCTAAAAGCAAAAACATAATGAAGCTGAAATGAAAATAATGAGCCTCAGACTGAACAAACACTCAGATTTCTGTCGTTTCTCTTTGGATTATAAGGCAGCAGGTTGGTTTGACCTCTGAGTTAGTGGACCTCCTTTGACCTCTGGAAATTATCCCAGAATAATTAGCTATATTGGTGGAAGTGTGGAGGTTGTTATCAGAGATGATGACTTCATCCACCAGCTTCTTTCCTTTCTGTCTTTTGGGGACTGATACCTCACATTAAACCCTGGGCTGCCTGTGTGACGAAACGTTTTGGCTGTTATCTTGTGACTGTTGCTCTGAACCCAAAGTGTTTCCATGGGGACCAATAATATCCTCTCCATTGCTGCTCTCATTGAAGGGGCCCCCCAGTGAGGGGCAGGGGGCCACATTTGACTCAGCCGCTGGGTGATGAAGTGGAGCAGAGTGTCTGTGGAGCAGTCAGGAAACAAGGAGCTCAGTGCATGTTATACCAGGCAGGTTTAAGTGCAGATTTTTTTTCCTGAAACCCGGCGGGCAAAGTTTGCAGAGAAATGTCAGATTGTTGCCATCATCCTCACCGACCACCTGGTCATAAAACTGTTTTAAGTGATCATACTGCTGCTTTGTCACCTCCACGGTCGCCTCCATGCTGCTGTGGCTTCCACGCTGCATTTTGTTTTGATGACGCACGCGGCTGTAGGCTACGACGCTGGTAGCTGCTGTTGCTAGATTGGGTGTTTTTCCCGCTACATATTAAGGCCTGTTTACGGTGTGATTTAGCCGGGGTTTCGCCTGGAGGACTCTATAGAAATCTGGCAACCTATTGAACGGAGTTGAACTGAGAGAGCGTGCCGTTCACAGACACCAGAATGAACGCGTTCACAATAACGTTCATCAGGCAGTAATGCAGTACGTTCAGTTCACGTTCGCCCAAAATATGAACGAGTTCATGAACTTTCATTCAATGAACGCGTTCAGGCACAACACTGGATCAGGCGATGTTAACATCGAGGCCTGAATTTTATAAAAGGGATAGAAATATATAAGTAGATCTAAACAATGTATATTTAAAAATATATCTGCAAAATCTCTAATCAAAAACAAAAACTACGTAGTTAATCATATTGTGCAAAACAACAATAAAAAAATTTAACTCCTATCAGATTTATAGTCCCCACCCTGCAGATCTATTAGAATCTGTCCTTAAATTCCAGCCAAACCCATTTACACAGTAACAGATAAAAACCTTTAGATAAACCAAACATTACCGCCACATATCTGACTCAATAACCATTAAAACAACTATTTTCATTCATTTCAGACGGAACTATTCACTGACTGGATTATATTAAACTGAACTTCCAATTTTCACCACTGTTCTGCGCCAAGTAACCTTTCCTCTGATCACGGCTTGCTTGGTCTCGCAATGAATCCTGGGATATCCAAGAATACCGAGGATACATCGGACCCGTCGTTCAAATCGGGCAAAAAGAAGGACGCATTTTAAGGCCGCATAACAAGGACTCTTGGAATCCGACCAGACCTCGGCGCCGCGCTATGACGTAATCGGCCTTCGAATCCGGTCTTCTAAGGATGCATCCTAGGTTTTCGAACAGAGCCATTATCTCACCATCACTACTTGTTGGTGTTCCTGCAAGGGGGTGGAGCAACCATTATTGTGCAGCAGGTGGGCTGGGGCTAATTATGACCTGGGCATAGATATCTATCATCATCCAAGCAGGTGCTATATAGAAATACCTTCTGTCACATGAACAGTGTTTGTATGGAGGAAATCCAGAATCCTCAGTAGGCAGAGTGGAGTAGTGGTGAATAAAGTTTGCTTATTCTGGTTCACAAGAACCAGGGGCAGGAATCAGGAGTCCAACAGGATAAACAGCAAACAAACCCCAAACCAAGTATGGGTCAGGGATAAATCAAAACTAGAAGCCAGGGAGAGACGAGAGACAGGGCAGGCAGATAACAGACAGGAAGCAAGACGGGGTTTGACGAGGATCCAGCAAACAGAACTGAAGAGGGAGCCTCTTTAAAGGACAGAGACAGAGAGAGGAGCCTTTTTTTTTCTGGAAACCGGAGTGCTTGGCAGGACAGAGAAACAGAGGAAGGGAGGACACAAGAGGGCAGCAGAGGACAACAAATGGATAACTAAGGAAAACAGGAACAATGGGCTCTATGCAAAGCTCCACTACTTCCTGAATTTAAGGCAGCTCCTTCGTTTCCTGTCTTTCATTACTGGACGAACTGATTAATCCAGGTGTGTCTGGCCAGTTACTTAGGTCATACACACCTGGATTAATCAGTGCATCCAATCATGAAAGACAGGAAACAAAGGAGCTGCCTTAAATTCAGGAAGTAGTGGAGCTGTGCATAGAGCCTATCAGACCAGGACCATGACAACTTTTCACTCCAATTAACTCAGACGGCACTTTATTTTTATCTTTGCAAAAAGAAAGCAGTTCATCATACTGCCCTTATTAAGTGTAATCAGCCCTGTTCTGACTGGGCAGAGTGTGGTTCCCCTTACTTACAATAATAGAAAGTAGTCAGAGACTTTGGTTAACCTCTCAAAACCTACCGGGTCGCCGGCGGCCGCCGTTTTATAGCGTTACTCAGAATGCATAAAAATGACACCAGTAATATGTTTACCAATATGAACATGTTACACGTTGTTGGAAAACAGATTCTCCACAATTCAACCACCAAGTTCATCTTATGGTCATAGTGGTCATGGTCAAAGCACAATTAACCCAGATATAGCAGCATGTCAAAATGTAAACATGATAAAGTCGCCACAACAAGCAAGCAGACCTATTATCTTTGAGAATACAAAAAACAACTTTGATTAATGTTTGAACTGAACAGCTCTGGCTTTGTTTTATTCGCCCAATTTTCATTAATATATTCAGAAACTAGAGGGTGTTAAACTTTCAAATAATGTATCACACATGTAATTTGGGCTTACAGTTCCATAGTTTTCTATTTGGGTGAGCAAAATGGGTAGCCGAGAATTTTCCCAAAATGAGGAGGATGCATGTTATGAATAAATGGGAATAGAAGCAAACACTCCCTCACTCAGGGGAGTGTTGTGGCCTTGCAGGTGAAACAGACTGAATAAAAACATTTTTCATTGGGTAAATGGCTAGAACTCAATATTTGAACAACATTTTCAGCACAGTGAACACGATGTAGACGCCACCAGTCTGACCAACTTGACTTGTTCCAGTCTTTCCAGTCATTCAGGTCAGGCGTCCTGCAACCTTCAGACGTGTCTCTGCTGTAACAGACCTTAGTGAATAAATAAGGTCTCCGCCATGGGAGGTAGCCTGGAGTTCGAGGGGACTGTCTAAAAGCTGCAGGTCACCCCCCGCCCCGGGAATCATTAGGGGCTGAATGGGATTAAAACAGGTCAGATTCAGGCAGAAGGTGCTTTTTGTCATAAAACTTGCTGATAGTAGTTTAGTGTCTGTTGACCTGAGGAAAGATTCTGTGACTGAGGGGAATCATTTCCTCTCCTTTCTTATCTGCATGTCGTTGTGTTTGCTTTGCAGGTGTGAACAGGAGGACGTTGTGACACACGCAGCATGGCTGAACCGCTCCAGTATACTTTACGCCGGAGAGGACAAATGGTCGGTTGACCCCAGAGTGAGTCTGGTGACCCTGAACCAAGAGGAGTTCACCATTAAGATCGAAAACGTGGACATGGCAGATGAAGGACAGTACGTGTGTGCAGTCCAGACCAGCAGACGGCCCAGAACAACTTCAGTTCATGTTTTAGTCCAAGGTAAACCCAGATCTGACAGCCACCTGCCTGCTGAATGTGGCATTAAACCATTAGAGGTTCTTTAACAGTGTTTAGAGGATGATTAGAGTTTATTAGTTAATATAAACTGCATCTAAATTACTGTTTGGATTTTAATGTTTCTACAGATCAGGATTAATCAATGGAAAACCTTTAGCTTTATTTAAACTTT
This sequence comes from Cyprinodon brontotheroides, assembly GCA_018398635.1. Classification (NCBI taxonomy): domain Eukaryota; kingdom Metazoa; phylum Chordata; class Actinopteri; order Cyprinodontiformes; family Cyprinodontidae; genus Cyprinodon; species Cyprinodon brontotheroides. The sequence continues at coordinate 27,361,815 of JAGKQL010000015.1, read as the reverse complement.
ATTTAAACTCTATAAAACTGTCAGGACCTCACGACCTTCGACCTGATAACAGACCAGAAGATCAGAGAGCCTAAGAGAAAATGGAGGAGAATCAAGCCAAAGGTCGAAGAACTCCTCCCAAGTTCAAGGTGAATCCAGCAGAATCCAGGAATCAGTCCAGAATAAACGATATACTGACAGAGCAGGAAAAAAGAAAAACTCTGGTATCTAAAGGTGGAAAGAATCAGAATCTCAAAACAATATAAAGAGCTCTAGATAAACATCTGGAATGATCTGGCTCTGATGGAAGGCAAACAGGCAGCATAAGAAGCAGCAGGAACCAGGAGGACATCATGAGCGCAATGAGTCACTGCGCCAATTAGGCGTGCAGCCTGGAGCCGGACGCTCCGGAGGGATTTACCGTATTAACAGGAGAAGAGGCGCAAGAGAAATTAAACACTGTCGTCTGACATCATGCAGTCATTTATAAATGTTTTAAACCAGGTTGAGTTATTAAACCTGTTGGTCTTTGCAGAGGCAGATACTTTTGGACATGAACTTTAAAAACTCCTGGTTTACTTAAAGGAAATTAGATTTAAATGAATTCATAGCTGTTTGCTGTTATGTAGAAGGAGAATGGCTGTCATGTAAATCTATGGAGTGTAAAATGAGCAGGTAGACGGTTAGCAGAAGGTTCTGGAATCATGACTCATTTATGTTTACCATTAAACAACATTTTAACCAAAGGAAATGCTTAATTAAATCAGCTTTCCCCAAAGAACTCGTTCCTACTGCATTGAATAAAAATAAAAAAACTAGATTTATAAACTCATCTGTTTATTTAAACCTTTTCCTTTCTCTCTTTCTAACTTAGTGCCTCCAAAAATCATCAATCTTTCGAGGGATCTTGTGGTGAACGAAGGATCTAATGTGACCCTGCTGTGCCAAGCCGGCGGGAAACCGGAACCTTCCATCAGCTGGAAGTTTATCTCCAGTCCAGGTGAGGCTTTGGTCCTGCTCATCATTACTGCTGGAAGTTTCCGCTGCTTCTCCCTCCTTCTTTTGTTCCACCTGTTTCCTGCTTCTGTCTGTGACTTCCTCTCTCCTGCTGGATTTCTCGCTTCACTAACTCCCATCATTACCTGTTCCAGATCATCACTGCGGTGTCATCATTTACTGCTAAATAAATTGCTCTCTTGTAATTGGGCTAATTAATTAGGAGAACTAATGGACAGAAATATCGTACGTGCAGTTTGGCTGATAGCACGTTATTCCCAGTAGCGGGCCATTCCCAAACCTTTTTCATTCCACTTTATGTATTTTCAGCTGGTTTGTTTCTTTATTAGCATTAAAACAGTGAAGCAAACAGAGAATCTGCTGCTTTTTCTGTAAGCCTGTGCAGCCGTGCATGGCCTAATTAGGAAAGACATGCATTTGAATGTGCTTGAAGGGCCCGACCTCTGGTGTCATTGTTACCGGGGTTTATTAAAGCTCTGGTTTGTGTGCTGAGATCCAGTGTAAATGTGAGCGACCCGCCTGTGAGGAGATAAGCTGGGAGAGGAACAGTAATTGTTTCTGTGCAGAAACAGAAAGCGAGTTCCTGCTGTTTCCCTGGAAATCACAGCCGCTTCCTTCTTTCCTGGGGGTAAAGCCATGGTTGACTTGATTGCTTATTTTATCATTTCCATTTTTCCCAAAGGACTCAAACGTTACATTAATGAAGCCAGTGAGCTAGTAGAGCATTACTTTGGATGGTAGGCTTACAAATGACCTGACTTTGGAAAAGCTGTTTGGTTCTGTTTATACAGCAGAAACCATTTGGAATAAGATGGTTAATTTTTGTTCAACTTTAAGAAAACAAGGATCAGTGGCAGCATGTTTGGCCGTTTAAAGTTTCCCCGCTATGTTCAAACAAGTCAGTCCTGACTTAGTTTTTTTGTTTGTTTTTTTATACCTGCACATGTTCAGAAAGGTCCAAACAGACAGCAGCAAACCATTAGAAAACAAACCATGCAAAGAGCAGTGTTGCTAACTTGGCGCTTTGAGTAAATACTCATTTAGCCACTTTTCAGACACTTCTAGCACTTTGATTCCATAAAAGCTCCTAGCGCCAAATCTAGCGACTTTTCTCTACTGCTAGAGACTTTGGAGACAACATCTAAAGCTTGGCGAACTCTGCTCTCAGGCCAGTAGATTGGTAACCCCGCCTCCTGCTCTCCTCTATCTTGAGTCTGCTGTGTCTTGATTCATGCAGCTATTATTTCATCAAATGAAAAAATGGAGAACAGAGAAGCAGATCATGGCTTGTCTACAGTGAAAGAAGGACTGGGTTATTTACTTTGGCCTTTTTGGAAACACGGGGAAGGAGCAATCAGCTAAGTGAAGCTTAGTGCTTGGAAAAAATCTTTCATTCGCTTTAGAGACAACATGAAAAGTCAGCTGAGTACAAAACAAAATAGAGAGGGAAACAAAAGAAGAAAAGGGGACAAGAAGAAGAGGGACACAACCTAGAACAGATAATGGATGTCTATTCTATTAACATTTATCTATCTGTGGAATGGGGCTGTTCTATGTGTTGTCTTCTATATTGAGACGGCCCCCTGCCTGTCCTTGCCTAGGGGCCCAGAATTTCCTAAATCTGCCCCTGGTCACAGGTTCCTTATGATTTTAGGTTTTTCTACGCTTCCTTTGCATAAACCCGGCTGGTTTGATTCCTTCCTATAAAAGGAAACTAGATGGTTGATGCTGATCACTTTGCATCAGAAATCATTTTACTTTCCAACATTCAGAGTTTGAATGCAAACTGAATCAATCATTCGTCAAGAAGAGGAGAGGACCTCTCTCTATTTATATATTATATATAGAGAGAGTATGGTATCAATTGTTTTAGCAGCTCTGATCCAAAATTCTGTTATTTGACCATTTTTTTGTTGCCACTCATTACAGAGAGTTTCCTGTTGCTGTTCTCCACAACAGCTCCTAGCATCCCGCTAGCCTTCCCGCAGCCTGCATCATTTTTTGTAAAATTTAGCTTGATTAAAAGCAAAAATACCCCTGTGGGATTCTGTCACAGGAATACAGGCAAAATATTTTACATTTTAAATTTGAGATGAAAGAAAAAAATATTCAAAAATATTCAACCACTTAGTAGGATTTTGTTGATTTTTAGCAACAAAGATTTATAAAAAATAAAAATAAAAATTTGCAATACTAACAGGAATCCAAAGTTTCATTCAATAATAATTCAGTATAAATAGATCGATAACCCAAAAACCTTCACAACCATTTTATAAGTAAACTCAACGTCTCAATTTATATCTGCGAAAAACAAAACAAAGCAACCCTAATAACTGAAAGTCCAAAATTATCCGTTCTTTTTATTTTTTAATATTAAATAAATAAAATCCTGGAAGTCCAAAGTCAGTTTCAAAACGAAAAATCCCAAAATTCCACCTCCTTTACAGAGATGTTGCTGCATCTCAGCAGACATCCTGTTGGGATGGAAAAGCTCCTAAATCATTGTGAAATTCCCAGAGGGAGCCTTGGAGCAGAGCTACGTTAGCGCTGAAGGAAATCCAGCTTTTTAACAACATTCAGGCTGCAGCTTCTAATCCGCTCAAACTAACAGACATCATGTTTTAAACCAGCTGTCTGTTGAAAAGCTGATCTAAACCCGTCTGCATATGTTTATTCTTTTTCTTTATTGGTCAGATAAAAGCAGCATAATGACGCCTGTTCCCAAACAATCGAAGCAATGGAATCATCTGGAAATAAAACTTCAAAGCTGCAGGAAGCACTCAGACACAGCAGAGATCAATGGAAGCTCTGATTTCCAGAGCAACAGCAGGAGCAGCTGATAATATGCAACTTATTGACATTCAGATGGAGACTTTAGTTAAGCTTAAATGCTGCTTTAATCTTCTGCTGAGGAACAGAGAAATCCCTCTGCTAGGTTCACCTCCCAACGATACATTATATAACCATAAACAGCAATAAACATGAAAAATGAATAAACCTAATGCCACCCTGTAAACATGTATGAGTGGGGTGGGGGTGGGGGGTTATTACATTAACCTCAAATCGTAAAATCTTGAAAACAGGATTCTTTTAACCAGAAGTTTATCTTTCTCGCTTGAGTTGTCCCTGAACATGAAGTGAAAAAGAAATCTCTTTCAGTCTGATCGTACTTTCTCTGTTTCTCTAAAAGGTTGTTTTTTTTATTTCATTTAAGAAATTTCCAGCTCTGAAAAGCAATTAGGAAAAGAAACAAAGGAAAGGTTCCGTTCTGTTTTTACTCAAGAGGCCCTGAAGTAAAAAAAACCTTTAAGGATATTTTAAATGAGAGGATTTTAAAGAACAAACATTTGAAACATGATCAATAACAGATCAAACATCTACGGAGAGCTGTTAGAGGCGCTGGGAATTACGCCACTGAATACAGAAGCTTCTGTTCATGGGAACGGATGAAGGAGTCTGAGTGAATCAGGGGTCAGAGGTCAGCTGTCTGTACCGACCATCATTTTCATCAATAATGCTGGATTTTAACATGATTATTAATGTACCAGCATGGTTAGGACTACCAATGCTGAAAACACAAGTTTGAGTCAAATAATTTCACAAAAAAATTAATAAATAAAAAGATTCATCATGTTGGAAAACAATCCAAATGAAAAGTGATTTATTTTTCACGGCGTCGTAGCGATGCTGCATAACCTGCAGACGGACGGTCGGTGCTTCAGCTATGAGGGAACGATCTGCATTCATCAGCTGTTCCTGCAGGCTGAGCAATAACAGCTGGATCCAAACGCAGGCAGACAGGTCCGCCATTTTTAGCTGAAAAAGCTCCGTATGTAACAAACTGAGTTTTCGATGGAATCGCATTTTTTTAACCAACCAGTCTCCTAACTTTTACTGAAACATGAAAGTAGCTGCTGGTTAATATTCACTGAGTGCTGCTGTGTCTCTCTTCTCTCCTCCACGCAGCGAATCTGTACGCAGTGAATAACCACCCCAAATAATATTATGTCTCAAAGCGACAGATTCCACGATATTTCACCGAATGGAGGGACTGGAGAGCAACGGGAGAGCGAGGAGAAAACACGGACTGAGACAATCTGAACACAGACAGCTGCAGACAGTTACTGTTGGCTGAAGTCAATCAGCAGAAAGCAGAAATTATTGGTGGGGACATGTCCCCTCCATGCCCAAAGTGGGTGGGGACATGTCCACACCAGTCCTTCAGAGAGTTACGCCAGTGGGGCAGTGTATTCTCATTATGAGTTCGTATGAAATCGTACAAAAAGTTATGCACCGTATTTTCGTACGTTTTTTTCGTCGCATGCGCATCTGACGCACCATTCAAGAACATAGAATTTAAAAAACAATTAGCCCTAACCCTGACCCTGACCCTGACCCTGACCCTGACCATAAGATATAAAAACAGCAAGCAACGTGAAGTCAGAGACATGAAGAAGTGATGATTGCACTGTTTTTCGCATTTTTGGCCCCGTCCGCTGATCTGCTTTTTTTGTTCTGCCTGCCAGCGCATGCGCACTGATGGGGTTTTTTGAGGAAAAACGTCCAAAAAATACCGAAATAGTGTGTATAACTTTTAACATACGATTTCATACGAACTGATAATTAGAATATGTTGAGTGGGGGTGGGGGCTGGGGGGTTGGCGCTTATAGGTTTGATTCAACAGAAATAAACTAAGATGAGCAGAGCCAATAAATAAGGAAACTAAAGAAGGATCATCAGAAAAGAAAAAAAAAAAAAAAAAAAAGAAAATCATCTTAAAGGCACACTATGCAACATTTTTCAGTTAATTAATGTGTGTTCCATAACGTTTTGGATGATTAAATGAGTCATTTCCAGGTTGAACAAAGGTATTCTCGGGCCGCCCTGGTGGTCTGTGGGGAAATACTGCACTTGTAACTGCAGGAGCACCGACCCGCACCCACAGGCTCAGAAGTCTCGCGTGAGTTGGTCTTGCTTTTACGGCGAGAACTGCTACACCCCCAGTTAAAAGCATTCTCGCTGCTAGCACAGTGGCGATCTTTGTGCAGTTATGCTACGCTTCACATCGGACGCAGCAAAATGGCGCCTGCTGCTTCCCTTTTGCTGTTTGTACCAGTTAGTTCTGACCTGCGGGCTGAAGCAGCTTTGCTGCCCTGGCTGCGCTGTGCAAAAGTGTGTCTGAGGCGCGTTGGGTATGAGCTTCACTATCCTTTCTCTGCCTTGCAGCTATATTTGCTGTGATCAGTGGGAATAAAGTAGTTTTAATATGTTTTTAAGTGAGAAAATACACCTGAAAAACGTAATCAGTGCCAGTCAGTTCATTCAGATTATTATCCCTGCCTTCAATGTTATTTCTGTCGGAGCCGCCAGACCCCCACATACCAGCGCTGCGCTGACAGTAGGAATCCCTTCATCAGCAGCCTTCTGGTCGGGTTGCCTCCTCGCGGTTCACCGCTGCAGCTGGTAGGTGTTTTTCATCTAAATAATCCAAACTGCATATTCTGCCGGCAGATTTCTGCATTTTCAGTTAATTTAGGCGGGCAATAAACTGTTTAAGAGGAGAGATCATCAACGCTGTGTCTCTCCCCTGCGCCAGATGCTTGCAACGCCTCTCCATGCGCTGCTTCAGCTGCTTCAGACGCTGCACCTGCTGCTCAAAACGCGCCATGGGACCTTTTGCTGCGCTTTTGACGCTACGCTTTGCATGTAACCGCTGCTTCTGCCGCTGCCAGCCGCGGTGTGAACGCAGCATTAGTCATTCGCTGCGCTCGCCTGTCTGTTAAGCCTTTCTAAACAACAGCGCTTGGCTTGACGACGGAGAAACCAGGAGAACAGCTGAGCATATTTAATGACAGTGCACTTTTACTTTAAGCCCTCTGGGGAGCCTCGCTGGAAAATCAACACCGTTGCATAGTGTACCTTTTAACTTTTGTTTTTAGATCATTTTAACACAAACCTGTTAAATAAACCTTATTGATGAAAAATTATTCATTTAATACGGATTATTTTTTTAAAAAGCATGATAATCTGGTTTTATGTCATGCTGATTTATTTAACTTTTGTTTGAATTGCTTAATTATCAGAGTTACGCTATTTACATTTATTATATTTATTGTGTGTGTGGAGGGGGGGGTAAATATGTTATTTATTCAGATATTATTCATATATTGTTTATAAACATGGTTAATATAAAACATTGGTAACACATTACACTTTATTAAAGCTAGATATAAATAAACGTGATGATTATGTTTTTAAAATAAATATTCTTTCTAGTACAGATGAATATGCATCATGTACGGTTTATTTAGAAGGACTTTGTTAAAATGATGGAAAAGGTGAATTTATTATGTAATCAAATAAAACCTGATGATTGTTGAAGCTCTGCAGACGTTTAGCTGCTTTGTTTTCAGTCCTTTAATGTTTGGGATTAAAGATGAAAGTTGAAACTTCTAAAGGCTGAAGTCTGATAATCTGCAGAAATGAAGAATTGATCAGACTTTCTATGAAGTTTATTCCTTTTCCTTCTTTTCCTTATTCAGATATTCTGACTTCCTGCTGTCTGAGTAACTCTGCTGAGGCGGCTTAGAGGGTTTTCCTCTTGCCAATGAGCAAGCTGCTTACAGCTGCCTGACTGTCACTTTGTGATGAATTTAGTTTGCTACCATCCAAACCAATCCCATCTATCCCATCTATCCCATCTATTCCACTTCCATTACTTTCGTCTGCCTGCTTGAGTTTATCCCTTTGACTCCAGCCTCTTTCTCCTCCTCTCTCTCCTGGAACGCCTGTTTCTCTCTTTCTCTTCCGTCTGTCTTTGCTCCTCAGTCGCTCACCTTGTCCTGCACCCAAACGTCTTTGTCGCTTTTCATTTTCTAGCCCATTTTCCTCTCTGCCCTTGACTTTGAGCGTGGCGTTTCAGGGAGGGTAGATTATCTTCTGCCCAGCCTCTCCTGAGACGTCTTTGCTCTCTGCTTTCTTCTCCTGAACCCTTCCTGTGTGGCGTCCCTGACGACCCGCCATGTCGCCGATGGCAGTGGAGGACGGAGGACTGCAGAGCTGAAAGTCAGCGCTAGCTTAGTGTGGCGACTAGAAGAAGCAGGCAGAGGCTGGTTGGTTTAGACTTTGGAGGAACGTTGGCTAAAGCTTTGCTGCATGTTTCATGGCTCTACAGGAAGTGACTGAAAAATAACTATTTGTTTTCTAGACAGTTTATTTTATAAAATCCTGTCGGCTGAGAATGTCTGACTTTCATTTGTTGGTTTTCACAGAGGTTTGATTTATTCTTCCCTTTCTATTTATTTTTTTATTGTTTTTTTCTGATTCTTGTTTTTTTCTTTGATGCTGGAAAATAAATCAAGACAATAACTCATGCAAAAAGTTGTGAGTATGAATCTGGTTTGTTCCTGCTTCATGTCAGTGCGCCGCTGAGCAAGGCGCTCGTTCTGTGGATGATTGGAGACGCGTTGGGGGGGGGGTGAGAGCGGCTCCACTTTATTCATAATTCTCACTGCTGTTTACTGAGCAAATGGAACAGGATAACAGCCTCATCAAAAGGACTGCATCACCTGTGTGATGATGTAAGAGGCAGCTGTCATGGCTGACCAGGTAAAGGAGGATCCTGTTTTATTGATGGAGGGAGTTTTATTTCTAATCTGTCTGTATTTAGGAGGCTCTCTGTCCAACATTCCCTCCATTCTTTCCTTCCTGAAGGAGCTGATTGGAGAATCTCCCACCGACAGCTGATGTTTGATTATTGCATTTATATAAATGAGACGTTTGAAATATTTTCCTGTGTGATAAATTCCTTCGACTGGCATGTTTAAAGAAAAGGCGTCTAAATCCGTACGTATGATCATGGCTTCATACGTCCCATCACGGTTTGTCTTAATGAAAGAGGCTCCAGGTGAGAACGATGCTGATGCAGGCAGAAGCAACTGAAGCCAGAATGAAAACATCAAAGATCAGATGCAGAGTAAAGAAGCAGGATTTCTGGTTCGATTTAGTGAGAGAAACACTGTATGGCGTCATGGCTGAGACTCCAGTGCTGGAGCTGCAGGAAGTTCTCCGTCCAACAGGATCAGCTGTCTGCTGAGGGTTTCTCTGGCTTCACCTGATCTCTGCTGGTTGGTGACTTCATACAGTAGCAGCCATTCAAGATAGCCAAACGCCAGCAAAATCCCCTCCAGCTTCCAGCCACTGAAGTGACCCCCCCTCTTGCATATTTTTTACTCTGACTCCACCCTTTCACTCAATTACAGGGTCTGACCAGGAGGTGGCGCTTCTCTTTAGATCTAAATGTCCACTGAAATGCATGACAGAAAAAAAATTTTACCGTACAAAGAGGTGATAAACTTTAAAAGGGAATTGTAGGGGACCGTGCCAAGAGCCAGCCAAAAGACAACCAAGGGCCAGCCAAGGACCAACCAAAAGAAGGGCCAGCCAAGAGCCAGCCAAGGAACAACCAGAGGGCCAGCCAAGGACGCCAAATCCAAAAGGGCAGCCAAGGACCAACCAAAGGGGCCAGCCAAGGACCAGCCAAGGAACAACCTCCAAGGACCAGCCAAGGGACCAACCAAGGACCAGCCAAGAGGACCAACCAAGGACCAGCCAAGGAACAACCAAGGACCAACCAAGGACCGTGCCAAAGTGGAGAAGCCAAGCGACCAGCCAAAGAGGAACAACAACCAAGGACCAAAAAAGGAAAAGCCAAGGACCAGCCATGGAACAACCAAGGACCAGCCAAGGGCCAGCTAAGGACCCCAGCCAAGGAACAACCAAGGACCAGCCAAGGACCAGCCAAGGACCAACCAAGGACCGCCGAAGTGACCAACCAAGGGCCAGCCAAGGACAAGCAGGAAAGGACCAGCCAAGGAACAACCAAGGACCAGCCAAGGACCAAACAAGGGGCCAGCCAGGTGACCAGCCAAGGGAAAAGCTACAAGGACCAGCCAAGGAAGCCAGCCAAAGGACCAGCCAAGACCCAGCTAAGGAACAGGCCAAAAAGGACCAACCAAGGACCAACCAAGGACCAGCCAAGGACCAACCTAGAGGCCAGCCAAGGAAAAACCAAAAGACCAGCCAAGGGCAAGCCAAGGACGGACAAGGACCAGACAGGCGCCAGCCAAGTGACCAAATCCAGGCAAGCGACCAGGAAAAGCTAGGACCAGCCAAGGCAAGCCAAGGACCGGACAAGGACCCGCAGACAAAGGAGCCAGCCAGGACCAACCAAGGAGCCCGACAAGAGCTGTGCCAAAAGAGCCAGCCAAGGAAAAGCCAGGCACCAGCCAAGGGAGCCTTGCCAGAAACCAGCCAAGGGCCAGCCAAGGAAAAGCCAAGTGACCAGCCAAGGGCCAACCAGAACCAGCCAAGTACCAATCAAGGAGCCAGCCAAGGACCAACCAAGTGACCAGCCAAGGGGCCCATCAAGGAAATAGGGGAAATGTTGAATGGCAAAAGCTGCTTCTGTGTACCCTGAAGGAAAAGCAGAAACTAGAACCTGCAGAGTTCCAGGCCTCCTGATGCTCCTCATCAGGTAACGAGTGTCTGAGGGAACCTTTCTCTCCATAACAGGCTTCCCTGGTGCCTTCAGGAATGTACCGAACGCAGCCGGCTGAGCCTGGGAGCAATTTATTACTGTCACCTCGTACATCTTTGGAGGGAACCTTTAGTCAATTATGCCGCTTTGTTTTCTGCGCTGAATGCTTTATTAAAGAATGCCCCATTCTTCCAGCAGTAAAAGGAAAGATCTGGTGTTTTATCCTGTTCATGTTCTCCTATATCAGCACCAGACATGAGAGGCAGACTAAAGAGGAGAATAATACGCTGACAGACGAGACATAATGAGTGGAGGCTGAACAAAGCACTAATCAAGTGTCCTACTTGGAAAATGTCAGCGTGCAGAAGAAGGCCTCTTTGTAAGGAGACCAAACAGGTGCATGAATGGTTGACAGCAGTGGGCAGATGTCAGCATATTTAGCAGCTTCAACACTGTCTGGTCATGTCAGATCAAAGTGCTGCGCTGCAAACATGAAGGAACCTCCCCTCACTGCTGTAAATCCTGCCGTTTTTAGCCCCGCAGGACGTTTCTAAAGCCTCAGAATGAAACTGTTGATGTTGTTCATCACAATCCAAACGCAAGGAAACAGAAATGATGAGTAACCGTTTTATAAACTCTCCATTAGCCCTGTAATCATCTCCCTTCTTCTCTCATGCAGCAGAATGAAGAGGTGCGACACTGAAGCCAAATGAGGCCACAGATGTTGACTCATCATATTAAGCGTTAACGACCCTCTCCACTCCGTGTGTCTGATCTCTCACAGGGGATCTGGCTTCAGATGATGAGCTGCTGGAAATCTCATCCATCTCCAGACAGAGGGCCGGGGTGTACCAATGCACGGCAGTCAATGATATCGACACAGACGTACAGACTGTAGACATCACCGTCAACTGTGAGTCCATTCCTTCTTCTCTCATTTACATTATTAATGATGTTTAAACTGGGCTTGACAGAAGTCACACTGTGGCTCTTTAAGCAGATGAGACCATTGCTCCCAGTGATGAACCTCCACTTACTGGGCAGCATGTGACCTCAGAAAGATGGCCGTCTTCTAGACAGAGTTTGTCTCTTTAGGTTCTCTGTAAGGACGGAGTTAGAATCACTTATCCAGACTCAGATGGCATCCTTTATCTCATCAGCTGAAACATTGCAATGATCCTTGTTTACGGACAGCACACCTGGATTACCATCAGACTGCAATATGTGCTCAGTGTTAATGTAGCCTAATGCTGCGTTCACATCAAAGCTTCAAAAACGCGTAAACCTGGAAATCTGGACGCTGGATCAATCTGTGTTCACGTTACTTTGATCGTTTATCTGCTGTGTTCTGTAGCTTCGAGAAAGAGAGCAGCTTGGCTTTTTAAAATACGTTTTTAAAATAGTTTTAAAGTGTTTTTAAGTGAGAAAGTTGTTGGGTTTTAATCCAGAGAAATGTGAGTTTAAAAGATTAAGAGGATGAAATGATCAAACACAGACAGGGATTTGGAAACATCAACCTCTGCACAGGGGAGAGAAGCTGCTGGCTCAAAACCAGCACACTTTCTCTCAGATCCTTCACAGCAAAGCCTTTTATTAACAGTTTACAACATAATAGGGCGGGCCTTAAACAGAAAACCCAGTAATGATTATCTAGCAGGATGCAGGACATAGGACAGTGTGAAATGACCATTTGGCTGGATGGAAGTCACACAAACGTGTGACTCTGCCTCATGACCTACTGGATGCAGGTCATAAAAGGTTATGACGCTCCTGATTGAATCACAGGACAGAACCAGAACCAGTCTGACCTCATCAGACCAACATCTGGACAGATGGCTTCCAAACAACATATTTAGCCAATGTCCACTGGCGGACATTTATCTGACGTCCACCTGTGGACCTTAAGCCGATGCGAAATGCCCACACATTTATTTTATAATTATCACTCTAACAAAAGTCCACCTCCAAACCTCCTCTGTTTATCAGGATTATAATCCCTCTAAAATCCGCAGTTCTTGTGGGGAGCTCCAGACCTCCAGCATACCGCCGGGAGGCAGCGCTGGGAATCCCCGCTGAAAGCTCTATTGTATGTCATTTCCAAATATGCAGCGACATCAACTCAGTTTGTAAATGAATTGTTATTTTAACACACATAGATGTATTTTGTAAGCATAAAATTCTAGAGACCCTTTCTCAGCTAATATGTGAGGCTAGCATAGATTTTCCCGCCAATTTCTGTCAGGTTGTAATTTCCACCACATTGGTGGAAATCAACTCATAGATACACATACAAGGCCCTTGCTCTCTCACATTTTATTTATCCCATATTATTATTATAACCATATATATGTGGTAATATTATAAAAAACACTTTTTTAGACAACTTTTGACATGTTTCTAACTATAATTTACATGCTAAGCATTTTGCACAACTGCAATTAATTTATTATTATTTAATAATGTATTTATTTATCATTATTATTTACTATTATTTAATAACAATAATAATACGTTTTATTTAACAGCCTTTCTGGACACTCAAGGTCACTTTACAGAAAATACAAACAAATAAATAAAAAGAAAGATGAAAATACAAAAATACAAATACAGGAACATAAAAACAGTTATGGATGGGGAAAAGATATTAAATAATATTTAATAATATTATTCAATATTAATGTAGTTAGTGAATTCTTGAACTGGGTGCTCCATAAAGTTTTAAAAAAGGAAGGTTTGTCGTCTGTATGGTCCATTCATTGTAATTTCTACAACAACCATTCATTTCCACCACGCCATTTGTTTTTAAATAAATTGTTGCAAAATTCTAATCACTCATTAAAACCTTCTTCATAACTTAAGAGATAATGTTCTGCTTTAATTAATAACACAAGTTTTTACACCTTGAAATGTATCTTGCGATTCCAATGATATATTTCGGGTTATGGCGAACTTCTTGTCTTCATCACAATTAATTTACCTAATCTAAAAATTTGTTTTACAATAAAGGCATAAACAGTTAAAACTATATATGAAATTTTTCTTCCAGTAAAAAACATTATGTGTATCATAGTATTTTAGAATAAATGACAAATATTCATATGTGATGGAAATAATATTTGTGCCAGCCGAGTTGGGAAATCTGTTAAAAAACACCAATTTGTCTTAAAATATCAGCTCTTATGAATCTTCAAACTTGACTAGTTATGCTAACCGATTACATTGTGAGAATTTATGTTATATTATACATTTTCTCTCTTCAAGTTTGCAAGGCCAATAATGCCCGTTGTCATGATTTAATTAAAGATCTGACCCAAAATGCAGAAGACCAAACAGAGAGACCAGGGAAAAGTTTAACAGGTTTATTAGTATAATGAGATGAGTCCAGTGCTGCTCTGAACACTGTCCAACCGGAAGTTTCCAGAAAAGGTGTCTTTTATTGAATCCAGTCGGTGTGGGATTTTCCAGTGATTGTGTTGTTTGATGGAGGGTGGACAGGGTTTACCCAGAGTGCGGTTGATCCTTGGTGAACGGAGAAGCTGACTGCCACTTAGATTTCCTGCGGTACTTGAACTGGTTATTGTGGAGCTCAGCTTAGTTTGGTTCTCAGAAGATCCTTCCAGGGGAGAGAAGGTCCGAAACATCCAGTTTGCAGAATGACTTCCTGCTGAGAGGCAAAGACAAAAACAGCAAGATTAAAACTCAGGAAAACAAGAAACTCAGTTTGACTCAGCAAACTCAGCTTGGCTAGAAAAATCAGGTTAGACTCTAAATGCCAAACTATGCATGGCTAGAAAACCCCAAACTAGCAAACACTCTGGCCTCGAGGTAGTGGCAGTCAGCAGCTTAAGAGCACTCCACAGGTAATGAGGCAACGAGCTGCAGATGTGCAGGGAGACCCAATGAGGACGGGGCACCACCTGGTGGAGGAGGAAAGGAAACACAGAAGCAACCCACAAAGTCTGGATTCCTGACACCCGTAGTTTAAGAATCACCCATAAACAGACGATGCACGAGGAAAACACAGACTAGAGCTGCTCCTGTGAGCCTTGCATTACCGCTAGGCTCAGTTAGCCACCTGCACAGAGCAACAATCAGTTCATCTATCCTAATTCTGACCGTGACTGAGTGGATGTGCTCTCTTCGTCCTCTGGAATGGGAGCTGGCTTGGAGCTCGTCTGCCTGGCTGTGTGTTTCCTGGATGGGGCCGCCACTTTTTACAGCTGCTTTTTGTATCTCTGCTTCTGTCTCCTTGAACTCCACAGTGCGGCTTGTACTCGGCAGATGGCCGCCACACTGAAGCCTGGTTCTGCTGGAGGTTTCCTTCCTGTTCAAAGGGAGTTTTTCCTCTCCACTGTAAGCTACGTACGCATGCTTAAGTGTGGTAAATATGTATTTGAGTCAATGAGTCAATGCAATCAACTGAAGTTTTCCTTAGATAGAAAAACTTTGTATAGTTTGACTGTATGATCTGGAGAGAACTGTAAAAGTGCCTTGAGATGACATGTGTTTGTGAATTTGGAGCTATATAAATAAACTGAATTGAATAATTCCTATGTCTACAAAGATAGAAATGTTGTACAGTGACCAAATTAGTGCATTAACACTAAAGTTAGAACTGACCTTTTTAAAATAGATTAAATAGTGTAAATCGGCTCGTCTTATTGACGGCATGTCCCTGTTTATCGCTTCGCTCTGCCTCCTGCTGAATTTAACCTCCACCTGTTGAGGGGCAGGTTTACCTTCAGCTGTTCAATTAGAGAATGCAGGATTGCATATAAAATGCTGCTGAGCCTAGAAAAGCCTGAAGACAAAGAGGTCAGAGATCAATACCAGCATCACTGGAGAAACGTTCCTGCAGGAAGGTGATCAGCAGGCGTCCTGCGTTCAGAACAACCGATCCTGGGTCGTCTGCTGGCGCTGGATGCCTTCATGGCCGCCGTACTGCAGAACCAGCTTTCTGAAGGCTTCCTGCTGTTTAACTGGAAACTGGAATTAAACGTCTAAAGTAAAGAAAAATAAACTACAGACATGAATCATCATCAGAGCCATAAACAGGCCCGCTGCTTAGAATGAATGGTTTTCAGTTAAACTGCCCCACTAGTTTTATCTGTTCACATTTATTCCATGTATTTATTCATAAAAGGACAAAATGCACAAAAAAACCTTCTACAGTCGTGCTTCCATCCATTTTTTTATTTTATTTTTTTGGTGAATGTTTTGTATAATTTCTCCTAGATATGACTGATGGTAAATCTTTGTTCTGTTGCATTATTTAACATCCTTAAATGAAGGCGTGTCTTTTATTAAACAATACGCTGACAGGAGGCCATGCTAACAGGCTAACTGATGGTTTTACTCTGCAGTTTGTCTGCTTTCATTTCAGCTTGTATTATTTGCTTTAATTTCATTATTCAAAAATGTAATAAATAATTTCAGATTTGATGTATTAATATAAAACTGTTCCCCTGAACATAATTATTATCAGATTTTCTGTTGAGGCCATCATTTCCTTTTTTTGTGACGATAATTCTCCATCATGTCCCATTAAAGTCTGCTGCCACTGATATATTCCTGATTAGGAATCTCAGCTTTACTGACATTTTTCCTGCACTGAATGATTCTTATTGGATTTGATTTGCGCCGTTGTTTAAAGCTCAGACAGACAAAGTGAGATGAGTCTTTTCTATCTGCTGCACATTTAGAAAAAGGTCACTCCTGTGTTATTTCATCTGGACTTGATTATTGTGGCTCTTCATTTTCAGATAAGTAGGTGAAACATCCAGACAGTCACTGATACAAAATGCCACTGCTAAGCTTTTAAATGGAAATCTTCCACATTTCTCCGCTTGTCTTCTTCTTCCTCAGTCGCCCTTTAACTCATTTTATTGATTTTTCTCCTCCTTCCTTCATAGAGAGGCACTTCCTCATATATTTAAATATTTCATCTGTTAAGAAACACATAAAATGTCTCAGTTGCTCCAAAAAGTCTTTAAGCATTTTAAAGGTTTTTCTATGTGTATTTGAGACAAATTCAGGATTAGATGCAGTCTGGATTTATCATCTATATACAGATTAATAATCTGACCGGATAAACAGTCTGGCTGATTTTAGTGGGAGATAAACTAAAGTCAGCTAAAGTTTCAAACTAAATCTATGGAAGTAAATCTGTGCCGCTGGGATTTGAATTAAAAATGGCACTTTAAATGTTGTATGTTTGTACTTACTGTTTTAGTGTTAAAATATATTCAGAACACATTTTAGACCTAAAAAAAACCCAAACTGTATTGTCATTATTTCTACACAGTTGAAACTTCATGTTATTTTCTCTTCAAGCTAAAAATTCACATTGACTATTTCAAAGTGATTACATTTTCAATACTTTTATTTTTCAGTTTAATTTTTCAGTGTTAAAAAATCTGCATATAAAAAAAAATTCAACCTTTCAAAATTCAAACTCAATATTTTCAGCCTCCTGAGATTCAACTGGCTCTATTTCACTGTGGCGTCTAAATTCAGCGTGTAAAAGGGAAGGGTTACTTCAGGTCACAGACATTAGCAATTTCATTGTGAATTGTGCCCAACACCCAGCCAATCACGCTACGCTTTTCAGTCACGCGACGCGACGCATGTGCCGCTCATATTGAAGGAAAACTGAGCATGACGGACCCGGTCATGCAAGCTAACGCTAACTCAACGGTGAGTTTATTACTTTCATTTTTCTGTAGTTGAGTTAGCGTTAGCTTGCATGACCGGCTCCATGATGCTGGTTTTCCTTCTGTATGAAGGCACCACAGGTGCTCAGTGGCATTTTTAATTCAAATCCCAGCAACACAGATTTACTTCCATATAAATCACTTGCAGGACAATTAGGCTTCCCATAAAAAAAAACATACTTTTCAAATTAATTGATCTCTGTTCAAATATTCTTTCATTTTCTAAAGTGTTCATATGTTTAGAAAGTTCTAGTTTCTGTTTCTGTGGATTTGAAGCTGATGAAGGAGGAACAGCCTGCAAAGCTCTCCAGCAGAGATCAGCCTCCTGAGCTCCGTCAGCGTGAGCTCGAACACGATCGGATAAATGTCCACCGTGGACCTTTATCTGACGCCCACCGGTGGATCTTTTTATTGGACGCCTCACCGGTGGATCTTTTATCTGACGCCCATCGGTGGACCTTTATCTGACGCCCACCGGTGGACCTTTTATCTGGCGCCCATCGGTGGACTTTTATTCTGACGCCCACCGTGGACCTTTATCTGACGCCCCACGGTGGATACTTTATCTGACGCCCACCGGTGGGATTTTATCTGACGTCCACCGTGGACCTTTTATCTGACGCCCACCGGTGGACCTTTACGCTGACGTGACCTTTTATCCGACGCCCCTCGGGTGGGATCTGACGCCCCCTCGTGGACCTTTATCTGACGCCCCCGTGGGACTTTTATCTGACGCCCACCGGTGGACCTTTTATCTGACGCCCCACCGTGGATCTTTTATCTGACGCCCACCGGTGGATCTTTTTATCTGACGCCCACCGGGTGGGACCTTTATCTGACGCCCACCGTGGATCTTTTATCGACGCCCACCGGTGGACCTTTATCTGACGCCCCCCGGTGGACCTTTTATCTGACGCCCCCGGTGGACCTTTATCTGACGCCCACCGGTGGATCTTTATCTGACGCCCACCGTGTGATATCTTTATTTGACGCCCACCGTGATCTTTATCTGACGCCCACCGGTGGATCTTTATCTTCGACGCCCACCGGTGGACCTTTATCTGACGCCCCGGTGGACCTTTATCTGACGCCCCCTCGGTGGACTTTATCTGACGCCCACCGGTGGACCTTTTATCTGACGCCCACCGTGGATCTTTATCTGACGCCCACCGTGTGGACCTTTATCTGACGCCCACCGGTGGGACCTTTTATCTGACGCCCACCGGTGGACCTTATCTGACGCCCAATGTGGATGATTTAGCCGATAAAAGGTCCACCGTGGACCTTTATCTGACGCCCACCGTGTGGATTTAGCCGTATAAAGGTCCACCGGTGGACCTTTATCTGACGCCCACCGGTGGACATTTAGCGATAAAGCGTCCACCGGTGGATAAATCTGACGCCCACCGTGGACCTTTTATCTGACGCCCTCGTGGATATTTAGCCGATAAAGGTCCACCGTGAACCTTTATCTGACGCCCACCGGTGGATCTTTATCTGACGCCCACCGTGGATCTTTATCTGACGTCCCCCGGTGGACATTTAGCCGATAAAGGTCCACCGGTGAACCTTTATCTGACGCCCACCGGTGGATCTTTATCCTGACGTCCACCGGTGGACCTTTATCTGACGTCCCCCGGTGGACATTTAGCCGATAAAGGTCCACCGGTGAACCTCTATTTGATGTCCACCGGTGGATCTTTATCTGACGTCCACCGGTGGACCTTTATCTGACGTCCCCCGGTGGACATTTAGCCGATAAAGGTCCACCGGTGAACCTCTATTTGATGTCCACCGGTGGACGTCGGCTAAATGTTTGTTTGGAAGCCATCTGTCCAGATGTTGGTCTGATGAGCTCAGACTGAACGTCATCGATGAGCTGGAATGATCGCCTGTTTCTCCAATCCTTTGAAAAGTTCAGTTCTCTGTTTTCAGTCAAACTGCACCGAAAGAAGTGAAATTTCATTTAGTTAATTCATAATGTGATGTTTTAACTTTAAAAAAGTATTTATGGTTTGAAACCAATAATTTCCCTTTACCTGGGATTAAAACCCTAATCATGGAAAAAATAACTGAAACATTTAGTTTCCAGGTAAATATCTACTTCAGGTCAAAGTTAATAGAGTGACTAAAGGTTTATCGGTTCACTGCTAAATGTGACCTCATCACCTCACTGATTCAGAGTAGATGTGAGCAGCACTGCACACCATCGGCGAGGCGCCGCTCCTGCTACTGCAGTCTGCTCTGCATTTTAGTTATTAGGTGAAATGTTATCATATGGAGATGATTTTAAAAAATCTGAAGCTGTTCAGGTTCTCTAGTTTGTTAAAAAACAATTTAAACTATTGAGCTTTTAAAAACCTCTAAGGTATCAGGAATCCTTTGACCGTCATCAATAGTTGGTGCAAAGTATCTGTACGTATTCACTATTTGAAATAAACACAGTTTTGAATGTGGTCACTACTTTATTCCAAAGTACGTTAATAATGTATGGAATGGTAAAAATGTGTATTTTCCGATTTGAAAAATAGTTATAACAAAGCATAAAACCTGTTTATTATCTGTTATGAATTATAAATTGACTTTTTATGAATGCAGATTCTTTCTTTGTTTGAAGGTAAAAAAAAACATATTTCTAATAAATCAACATTTAGACTTTAAAACCATCTGATAAATTTAATTTTAGAAAAACTAATACATCTAAGTGGAGCAAATGAATTTTTTTTTTATTGATCCAAAGTTTAGTGCAGGTTTTTCTACTATTTAACTAAATCAGTCATTTCTCAAACATTCAAAGCTTGTAATTTTCCACTGTGATGAATGAACCTGAAGCTAATCTAGATTAGGTTTAAAGCTGAGCTGTGTAGCAGGAAGCTTCCCTGAACGTCTCTCTGCTGCCGACTCCTTCCAGACGCTCCGAGCGTTTCAGACGGCAGAGATGCTGGAGTGACACTGGGTCAGAGAGGAGAGCTGGAGTGTGAGGCGGATGCTGTGCCGGAGGCAGACTTTGAGTGGTACCGAGACAACAGAAGGTAAATTATGCAAACTTTACATTTTGGAGAAGGAAATATGAGTCATAAAATTATAATGATAAACTTTCTGCCAGTTTGACTTTAATAAGAGCAGAAAATCTTTGTGTTGTTTAGGATCTTTAACGGTTTTGATGGCATGGAGATCATCAGCAGCGGCTCCCTGTCTAAGCTCACCTTCTATAACGTCACCGATGGGGATTATGGGAACTACACGTGCGTCGCCATCAACAAGCTGGGCAGCTCAAACACCAGCTTCCTTTTGTATGGTGAGTCTATTTCTATAAAAAAAGCTGAATGAACAGAGTCTCTTTAGTTTTCACCTTTTTTAGACCCAGTCAGTGTCCTTCAAAAGTTTTCACACCCATTGAACTTTTTGACGTTGTACTGCATTCATATGTCAGACAGTGATGTCAGATAAAGTTTATGCAGGTTGAAAGGTTAAGATCACATTTTCAATTCTGAGTTGGTTCTGTTGGGATTTGACTAGACCACTCCACCATAGACTGAGCTTGGACTGAAGCTGGAAGGCAAACCTCTTCAGGTCTGTTGGTTCCCAGTAAATCCAGCAAATCTGGTTTTGTTTTCACCATGACACCTACAGTAGCAGCCATTAGAAATTACCCCATTTCTCTTGGCTGGGATCTTGGCTGGCCCTTGGCTGGTCCTTTGTTGGTCCTTGCTGGGCCCTTGGCTGGCCATTTGTTGGTTCTTGGTTGGCCCTTGGCTGGTCCTTTTGTTGATCCTTGGCTGGTTCTTGGCTGGCCCTTGATTGTCCTTGTTCTGGCCCCTTGGCTGGTCCTTTGTTGGTCCCTGCATGGCCCTTGGCTGGTCCTTTGTTGGTCCTTGGCTGCCTTTGGCTGGTCCTTGCTGGTCCTTTTGGTTCTTGGCTGGTCCTTGGTTGATCCTTGGCTGGTTCTTGGCTGGCCCCTTGGATGGTCCTTGGCTGGCCCTTGGTTGGTCCTGGTTAGCCCTTGGATTGTCCTTGTTCTGGCCCCTTGGCTGGTCCTTTTGTTGGTCCTTGGTTGGCCCCTCGCTGGTCCTTTTGTTGGTCCTTGCTGGCCCTCTTGGCTGGTCCTTGTTGATCCTTGGCTGGTTCTTGGCTGGTCCTTGGCTGGTCCTTGGCTGGTCCTTGGCTGTCCCTGGCTGGTCCCTTTTGGCTGGTCCCTGGCTGGGTCCTTGGCTGGTCCTTTTGTTGGTCCTGGCTGGTCCCTGGTTGGTCCTTGGCTTGTTCTTTTGTTTGGCCCTTAGCTGGTCCTTGGCTGGTCTTTGTCTGGTCCTTTTCTCATTTTTAAACATCAGTCTTTGTACTAAAATATTCTTTCTGTCATGATTTGTGGACATTAAGATCTACAGAGAAGCATCATCTCCCGGTCAGACGCTGTAATTCAGTGAAAGGGTGGAGTCAGAGTAAAATAATATGCAAGGGGGGGTCCTTGGCTCCAGTGCCTGGAAGTTGGAGAGGATTTTGCTGGGAGATGCAGGGAAGTGGGCTGCCATTCGGCTGATGTTTTACTGGGAAGAGCCATTGTGAATGGCTGCTGCTGTAACTGTCGTGTAGAAATGATGCAGAAAAGTTCAGGATGTCGTTTTCTAAAGTTAATGTTGCTTTAACTCACAGCATTGGTCTGCTGTGTTCCTTCCCGTTCTTCCTGTTCACTCGTCTTCTCTAAAAATTCTCTATTTATAGAAAAGCAGCTTTCATGATCAAATCAATAAAAGTTTGGACTTTATCAAAGGAAGTTGGTTGTTAGCTTTCACACTAAAGGTCACTCGTTTTAAATGCATGTTTTCGTTTTAATGGGTGTGAATACTTTTTCAGTTTAATGCAAAGCAGTGAGCAGTCAGCACAGAGCTGCTGGAGGGAGTTTCTTTCTCCATGTCAGACGTAGAAAATGTTGTCAGTGTTTCTAGAGATATAATTCTAGATGCAATGATCCCTGAATGAGAATTAGCATGCAGACTGTAAGTCGGCCTCCGCGCTCCACCTGCACTTTAATAAAGTTGTTGGCAGTTTTTCACTTTGAGCCCTTGAGGATGCGTCTGTGCTGCCAGAATATAAAACCCTGCTGCTTTTCTCCAATCATGTCTTTCCGACTTGTTTCTCTCTTGCACTTGTTTCCCTGATGTAGCGGTAATTCAGCCCACTAGCTCCACACTGTTACAAGGTTAGTATTCCTCACCTGCATGTTTATCAGCCGCTGTCAGAAACCAGCTTCTGCATGCTGAAACAGAAAAAATAAACGGTCATTTTCACATTAGAAAAGAACAAATTCATAATCTTTCAATCCTTCATTTTGGCTCTAAGGGCCTCAGATGAGAATGATTGTGGGACTGAATTATAAGGAGGATAAACGTGAACGCTAACTGCCATGCACTGATAATGTGACTCTTTGTGAAAATGAAACCAGCTTTCATTAATCATGTTTCATCTCTTCCCTTCCCTCCTGCCCTCTGTGGGACTCTGCCTTCATTGTGATTGTTGCATGCTCCCATTGTAAGTATTCATCACCTTCTACCATTTATTATGACCTTCAGTCAGTCTGTGCATTTAGCTCTAGCTTTGAGAACCTGCTGCTTCCTGGGTTTGATCCTGCTAAAGTAGGAGGACCGGTGATGTCATGAAGGGAGACATCCTGGCCGCCATTAGCTTCTTCACAGCCTTCAGGAGCTGAAGGTCCTGATTACATCCTCTGCTCATCTAACCATGACTCAGCAAACTCACTCGAAATCCCTAAATGATCATAAATCCAAGGTGGGGAAGAAAGAAGTTTCTATTGGTCATTTCAGTCAATTTAAATACTTTTATTGAGTAAATATTAGTGAATGATCCAATCAATAATAAATATCTATATGAAAGGAAACAAAACATACAATAAGACAAATATTTTATCATCAAACATTGTAATTTTTATTCACTTCAATATTTACTTTGTCTTTTCAAAATACCGGTATGTTTATTTTAGGATATAATCATTTATTTTAAAACATCATTAGCTGCTGCTGTTAGCCATCATTCTGTTCCTTAAATATTCTTTCTAAATATCTTTTATTCCATAATCTAATACTTGTTAAAGTAGAGTCTGCTTTGGTGATGCTGATAATTCCCCTCATGTGTTTGTTAACAGTTAGAATAAAGTAGCTGCTGTATAACGGTGGGGGCTTCAAACCTTCATGTTTAGGTGTTTAATAAACTGATTTTCAGGCTTTCTTCTGCAGCATTCGGTTGCTTCTGGGGAGGAAATGAAATAATCTGCTGCAGCAGGAAAAGAAAAACTGTTCCATGTTTGAAAATATTTACCTCATAAATAAATGCCATAATTATTGCACTAAATGTTTAAGCCCACATTTTAAACATTTACAGTTATAGCTAATTTGACTGATTTTAAATAGCAAAACATAGTAGTTTATAAAGTTTTATTTTTTATAGAATAGAATAAAATAGAATAGAAAATCCCTTTATTGTCCCTCAATGGGGAAATTCTAAAGCCGGCCGTACACTGTACCATTTTTTCAGTCGTTGCATACAGCTGCTGCTCACACTGTACTTCAACTAACCGCAGGGTTTAGTCGTACGGTGTGAGCTTACAGCTCACCATTTATGTTCAGCCCGACGCTCTGATGCGATCTACCTGCTCACACTGTGCAACTAAAAACCAGGTGGGACTCAGCTCTGCAGTGAGATGGAGTTGCTCTGACTCTTCTATCTGGAAGCCAAACAAATAGAGGAATATGAAGCTCACTATAGTGAACAAGCTGCCTTGGCTATTTGTGCATTTTTGTGCTGAAAGCCCTAAAAAAAAATGGCTGAGCAAATGTTTTTACTACAGCCTGTCAGTTTTACAGGAAGAACTCAATTTCACTCCGCTTGCTGTGTTTTCATGTGAGAGGAATCCTTCTGTGTGCATGTGCCCTGAGCTATTTGCCCACTTCCAACATGTTTGATTTTCTCCCCACCTCACGTGTTCTTGATTGGGAGGTGGGCGGAGAGGCTGATCGCCCCCTCGTAACCCCCCCTGTACATTACACCACCTCACCGTCCAGGCTGAAAGTCTAGTGAAACTAGACTAGATTCTAGAGTACTCCAGGGGCTGTGAGATCTAAAGATTCTCTCACGCCACCTGGAAAATTGCCCCAAAAAATCGTACAGTGTGAGCCGGGCTCAAGGTAGAAACTCTCCGTAAATCAGCATGAATGGAAGAACTGGATTGAGGTTGTTGGGAACAGTGGTGGTTCTAGAGTCTTCCAGCTGCTGGGAGGAAGGATCTGTGATAACCCCCTGGTGCATTTAAGGTGCAGCAGTCTGTCACTGAAGGAGCTGTCCAGTTCAGCACCAGCTTCATGCATGGGGGAGACATTATCCAACATAGATGTTCATTTAGTTAGGATCCGTCCTGTTTCCCTCCTCCTGCACTGAGTCCAGAGGGCATCCAATCAGAGCTGGCCTTCCTGATCAGCTGATCCAGCTGCTTCCTCTCAGCTACAGATAAGCCACTGCTCCAACAGAACGTTACATACAAGATGGCTGATGCCACAACAGAGACAGAGAAGGTCTGTAGGAGCGCTTCCCCCTGCTGTCCAACAGTCTCCTCAGCAGGAAGACTCTGCTCTGACCTTTCTGATCCAGAGCCTCAGTGCTGGGAGTCCAGTCCAGTTTGTTCTTCACATGAACACCTCGGTACTCAGAAAGCATCTTCTATGTTTTTGTAAAGTTAACAAAAGATATTTTATTACATTTACTCTGTTCGATCAAGATAATCGACTTTAAATGATTCATTTGTCAGGAAATCTTCCTTAAACTGATCCTTTCTGTTTGGTTAAAAAGCTTAAATAATCCCAGCATCTGAAACTGAACTCTAGCAGCACCTGTGCTCTTCCTCCTCCATCCTCATCATCAGTTCTGCATCTTCTATGTTGTAGTTTAAACCTGCAGAGATGAATCAGGTTGTTTTCCCACGATCATCAGGTCACATTTTGGCTCCTTATGGAGCTAAAAAAGCTCGTCCTAAACATCTATATTGATCTGTTGGTGACATGATGCTCCCCCGTTACTGAAGCGTTATGTCCTCACCAGGCGGAAGAAAAGTAGTTCCCATCAAATGTCTGCAGTTCAGCCATTTTCTTGTTAACAAACATTACCTAAAATAACTAGTATGAAAAGTATAGAATCTAGAATTTAAAAGTTGATATTAGAGGTTAAAGTTCTGGTTTGTAAGGATCTATATTTTAGGGTCAGTCTGCTGATCCCAGTATGTGGATGCACTCGTTTAGGAGAGAGAAATTCAATGGTGCACGTGATGCATGTGTCACTCTGTCAGAGTGAGAGCTGAGCTCCCTGATGGTGAGCAAAGCATAAACCCAGTGAACCTTCCATGGCTTCGCTTCATCCTTTCATCTCTTCAGGAAGAAAACTCAGCTGTTTACCAGCGATGGACGAAGTATTCAGCAGCAGTACTTCAGTAAAAGTATCGATACTAAAATCTTACTCAACTACCAGGAAAAGTTACTCGGTCAAACATTTAATCAAGTTGAAGTACTAGTACTAGAGGCTAAAGGTTGAATATGTTAGAAATTATAACTCTGATCTGAGACTCATTCTCCTGTTCAACTTGGCCTCATGGCAACAACCAACTCCTTAATAAAATGATAAACTTCTAATAAAGTTTCTCTCATCGGTGGAACATAATTAGATCTGTAAATCAGTGGCGTCCAGATTCAGTCCTAAAGGCTGCTATCCGCCATGATGGATGAAAAACAGAAACAGAGGATTAGCAGAAAATCACTGAAGTAAAGATACTCAAAAAAGTACTGAAGTACAGGAATCAAGTAAATTTTTTTTGTTACTGGATGATGTTTTTGCCTTAATTGCATATTTAAAAAAGCTTTGATCCAACAGCAGCAGAGAGAAATATCAATGATTAAAAACACTTTAAATACATTTAAAACTAAAGATAAAAGCTATGAGATCATTTTAAATATCCATTCATTTCTCACCTGAACCCAAACTACATAAATCTCATTATGTGATCGGATTTATTTTACAGTAAAGACAGTAAGCAGATATCAGGATCAGGATTAGAATCAGGAACTGGATCAGGATCAGGATTAGATTCAGGAACTGGATCAGGATCAGGAACCGGATCAGGATCAGGTTTAGATTCAGGAACCACATCAGGAACAGGATCAGGATCAGATTCTGGCTCAGGATCAGGATAAGATTCAGGTACCGGATCAGGATCAGAATCAGAAACCGGATCAGGAACCGGATCACGATCAGGTTTAGATTCAGGAACCACATCAGGAACAGGATCAGGAACTGGCTCAGGATCAGGATAAGATTCAGGTACCGGATCAGGATCAGGATTAGATTCAGGAACCGGATCAGGGTCAGGATTATATTCAGGAACCGAATCATGATCAGGATTAGATTCAGGAACCGGATCAGGATCAGGATTAGATTCAGGAACCAGATCAGGATCAGTATTAGATTCAGGAACCAGATCAGGATCAGGATTAGATTCAGGAACCGGATCATGATCAGGATTAGAATCAGGAACCGGATAAGAATTACATTCAGGAACCAGATCAGGAACAAGATCAGGATCAGGAAACGGATCAGGATCAGCATTAGATTCAGGAACCGGATCAGGATCAGGATTAGAATCAGGAACCGGATCAGGATTAGATTCAGGAACCGGATCAGGATCAGGATTAGATTCAGGAACCAGATCAGGATCAGGATTAGATTCAGGAACCAGATCAGGATCAGGATTAGATTCAGGAACTGGATCATGATCAGGATTAGATTCAGGAACCGGATCAGGATCAGGATTAGATTCAGGAACTGGATCATGATCAGGATTAGAATCAGGAACCGGATCAGAATTAGATTCAGGAACAAGATCAGGATCAGGAACCGGATCAGGATCAGGATTATATTCAGGATCAGGATTAGATTCAGGAACCAGATCAGGAGGTCACCCAGCAGAATCAGTGACTGCCTGTTTTCTTCTCCTCCCATCAGGACCGAGGGCAGTCCAGGACGGCAGCGGAGGAGCCAAGGTCGTCCATTTTCACACCTGTCTCCTCCTCATGGCATTTCTGCCCTTCCTGCTGCGTTTTTAAAGAGGACTGGATTTGAAAACTAATGTTTGGTTTGGAGGTGTGTGTGTTTGAGTGTGTGCGCACCTTTTTTTCTTTCCTACCAGAAACTTTAACTGATGCACAACAGATGATCCTGCTAAGCACTGATTTTACCCACTTAGTTCTGGTTGTTTCTCTCTTTTATTTTAACTGAACTTTTTCAATATTTTTGTCTAAATTATATAAGTTTGTGTTTTTAACTGTTATTGAAATGTCTCTATTTTATTGCAGTGGTTCTTTTATCTTTAATCCCATTGAATATTAATCTCAGCTGCATTAAAATGCAAATGTCCAGCTGGTGTGAGAGGTGAACGATAAATACCTCAAAGTGACAGAGTGGAGCTGAGAACCAGACTTTATCTTATTATAACGTATAAATATCATCATTCAATCTGTTTGTTGCAACCAGAACTGTTTTTGACTTTAAAGTATTTTTCTTCTCAGCGTCGATATATTATTATAATAAAATGGGAGTTGTGTATTGCTAATCTTTATTTTTTTCGTTTTCTGAGAATATTTAGTCTTGAATATGTTGAACATGAGAAAACATGCAGTTGTAATTATTTCCATCATGGATTCTTTGTTGTCTTTTCTTCTCCTCCAGTATAACCTGTACACACAAGTGTTAAGTATGTTCATAATAGTATGAAGTATTTAGAAATGGTGACAGACTTTATTTCATTTTTTTGCAATGAACATTTCTGGATGCTTAATGTTTTACCTCATGTCATTTTTACATAATGAAAAAATAAAGTGAACTTGTTCATGTTAAAAAAGAAGCTCCTGAAGATTTACTGAACTATTTATAACCTGTGAACAGAAATAAAAACATGAATGATCCAATTTATTCAAGGTTTCATGCAAAATCTTAGCAGCAGCTCCAACACGGCGGCCCAATCAACCATTTATTGAAGGAAAGAAAAAAAAAACACTCATTATGGGATGCAAAGCGTCTTTGATGAGGCTGGAAGTGTCGCTAAGGAAGCTAGCTGCAGGATCAGCCGTCTAGAAGACACCAGGCAATGAAATGAGCGACGCCTGCAGAACCGCTAAGATTTCTAACAACTGCAGGATTTACCAGCTGCTGAAGGGACAGAAGCCATGAAGCTGCTTCTCAGTGCTGCCTTTCCTTTTCCCCTCAGAGTCAAACCTGTGTCTCTGACCCACCGCAGGTAAAGGGGCCCCGGGCCCCCAGACTGCTGATGTTCTGCAGGTTCTGATCTGAACTGTTATCTAGAGATTTCAGTGAGGCTGCATGCAGTGAGGAAACAGCTGGACCTCCAGGATCAAAGATGTTTATGTTTAAAGCACTGTGTTTATGGAATAAAAGCTTTTATTGTGTAAAATCAGCCAAACATCTTGAGCCAAGGATCTGGAGTCACTTCAAAGCTCAACAGCAATAGGCTGGGATCACTCCTTCATCATCCCTGAAAACCAGGACCAGAAGACTGACTGAGCTCAGATCCATCACCCTCAGCTGTCCTCACATCCCAGAGGTGGAGCTATTAGGTGTGATGATGACCTACAGGTGGTAGATTGATCATCTGGTGACCTGAAGCTACAGCGGTCTGAAGCTCAGCGCTTTGAAACGATGGATATGGTGCTGAAGTTCCCCGCCCGCCCCCCTCCTGCCCGCCTGTCCTGGACTCCTTCCTCCTCCTGGGCATCATCATAATCAGGACCTGCAGTGGGAGCTGATCACGTCCTCCCTCACCAAAAAGGCCCAGCAGCAGAAGAGCCAGTGATGGTGACCTTCTGCTCATCACCTAATCCATCCTCTCTTCATAAAAAGAACATGGCCGCCACCATGAGCAGTGAGCATGCATCCAAGAATGCATCCCAGCATTCATCTCAGCAATCATCCCAGCATGCATCCCAGCATTCATCCCAGCATGCAGCCCAACATTCATCCCACCCTGCAGCCCAACATTCACTCCAGCATTAATCCCAGCATGCATCCCAGCATTCATCCCAGCATGCAGCCTAGCAATCATCACAGCATTCATCACAGCATTCATCCCACCATGCAGCCCAGCATTCATCCCACCATGCAGCCCAGCATTCATCCTACCATGCAGCCCAGCATTCATCCCTGCATTCATCCCAGCATTCATTCTTGCATTCATCCCAGCATTCATCCCAGAATGCAGCCCAGCATTCATCCAAGCATGCATCCCAACATTCACTCCAGTATTTATCCCAGCATGCATCCCAGCATTCATCCCACCATGCAGCCCAGCATTCATTCCAGCATGCAGCCCAGCATTCATCCCTGCATTCATTCCAGCATTCATCCCAGCATTCAGCCCTGCATTCACTCCAGCATTAATCCCAGCATGCATCCCAGCATTCATCCCAGCATGCAGCCTAGCAATCATCACAGCATTCATCCCACCATGCAGCCCAGCATTCACCCCAGCATTCACCCCAGCATGCAGCCTAGCATTCATCCCTGCATTCATCCCAGCATTCATCCCTGCATTCATCCCAGCATTTATCCCAGCATGCATCCCAGCATTCATCCCACCATGCAGCCTAGCAATCATCACAGCATTCATCCCACCATGCAGCCCAGCATTCATCCCAGCATTCACCCCAGCATTCATCCCAGCATGCATCCCAACATTCACTCCAGCATTAATCCCAGCATGCATCCCAGCATTCATCCCAGCATGCAGCCTAACAATCATCACAGCATTCATCCCAGCATGCAGCCTAACAATAATCACAGCATTCATCCCACCATGCAGCCCAGCATTCATCCCAGCATGCATCCCAGCATGCATCCCACCATGCAGCCTAACAATCATCACAGCATTCATCCCACCATGCAGCCCAGCACTCATCCCAGCATGCAGCCGAGCATTCATCCCAGCATTCACCCCAGCATTTATCCCTGCATTCATCCCAGCATTTATCCCAGCATGCATCCCAGCATTCATCCCTGCATTCATCCCAGCATTTATCCCAGCATGCATCCCAGCATTCATCCCACCATGCAGCCTAGCAATCATCACAGCATTCATCCCACCATGCAGCCCAGCATTCATCCCAGCATTCACCCCAGCATTCATCCCAGCATGCATCCCAACATTCACTCCAGCATTAATCCCAGCATGCATCCCAGCATTCATCCCAGCATGCAGCCTAACAATCATCACAGCATTCATCCCAGCATGCAGCCTAACAATAATCACAGCATGCATCCCAACATTCACTCCAGCATTAATCCCAGCATGCATCCCAGCATTCATCCCACCATGCAGCCTAACAATCATCACAGCATTCATCCCACCATGCAGCCCAGCACTCATCCCAGCATGCAGCCGAGCATTCATCCCAGCATTCACCCCAGCATTTATCCCAGCATGCAGCCTAGCAATCATCAAGCATTAATCACAGCATTCATTCCACCATGCATCCCAGTATTCATCCCACCATGCAGCCGAGCATTCATCCCAGCATTCACCCCAGCATTCATCCCAGCATGCATCCCAACATTCACTCCAGCATTAATCCCAGCATGCATCCCAGCATTCATCCCAGCATGCAGCCTAGCAATCATTACAGCATTCATCCCACCATGTAGCCCAGCATTCATCCCAGCATTCATCCCAGCATTCACCCCAGCATGCAGCCCAGCATTCATCCCAGCATTCATCCCTGCATTCATCCCTGCATTCATCCCAGCATTCATCCCAGCATGCAGCCCAGCATTCATCCCAGCATTCATCCCAGCATGCAGCCCAGCATTCATCCCAGCATGCAGCCTAGCATTCATCCCAGCATTCACCCCAGCATGCAGCCCAGCATTCATCCCAGCATTCATCCCAGCATGCAGCCCAGCATTCATCCCTGCATTCATCCCAGCATGCAGCCCAGCATTCATCCCAGCATTCATCCCAGCATTCATCCCAGCATTCATCCCAGCATGCAGCCCAGCATTCATCCCTGCATTCATCCCAGCATGCAGCCCAGCATTCATCCCAGCATTCATCCCAGCATTCATCCCAGCATTCATCCCCTGCATTCATCCCACCATGTAGCCCAGCATTCATCCCAGCATTCATCCCAGCATTCATCCCAGCATGCAGCCCAGCATTCATCCCAGCATTCATCCCAGCATTCATCCCAGCATTCATCCCTGCATTCATCCCAGCATGCAGCCCAGCATTCATCCCAGCATTCATCCCAGCATGCAGCCCAGCATTCATCCCAGCATTCATCCCTGCATTCATGTCTGCCCGCATCCCTGTTTTACGCTTAAGGTTGTAAAAAAGCCCAAAGGCGGAGATCAAAGTTTGAATGAGTTTCAGTCAAAAACTGCTTCTACTCTCCAGGATAATCCAGTTCTGGATCCAAACTGGTCTCGTTACTGGGATCAGTGTCTGATGATAATCCCACATCCAACAGATTGTAGGTTAGATGATGATTGCTAGGAAAATCAGTGGGCGGAGACTAAACAGCAGATTTACACACTCTGGGCCTTCCTCAACATGCGGAGCATCCGGAAACGGACAGCAGAACCTTAGTGTTCAAAAAAAGCTCAGGCAGAGGCCATGATGGTCGGCCAGCGCAGATTAGAACAGATTATGGTGAGAGGATGAGGAAAGGAAGGCAGAGGAATAAACAGGAGGAGAAGCTCTGATTATAACCAACATCCAAAGCATCATGAGGCGCGTTTACAGCAGCTTTTTATGAAGGATTTAGAGGATGTTTATCTTCATCTAGTTAATATTTCCTAGATTATTCACAGATTAACGAGTTCAGAGCTGCTTTTAATGGTCAATCAGGAAGCAGCTCTCAGCTCAGCTTTTTCCTGGAAGTTTTATTGAGCAAAACAAAAACCATGTTGGTTTAAAGCAGACATTGGTTAAGAAAGCAGAAAGCCCCGCCCCTCTGAGTAAATTAATATATCAGCAAAACAAGTTTAAACTTAACATAAAAACACCAAGCGGAGCTCCTCCCCTTTTCCTATCAGTGTGTTTAATAACATTAAGGACTAATGACTCCATCCTTACTGGGGAGCAACTGAAAATCACACATCTCATTCAGCTTGGTTCACTTTGAATTATTATGTTAGACTAATAATGTTGGTCATTTAGGAAAAAAATATTCATTTTATGAAGTCAATAGTTGAGGATTTTTGTTTGTTTAATATATTTCTAGTTCTTTTATTGTTATAACAATAGAGATGGCGTCTTTAGTCACATGTGGTGATCAGAGCTTTATCTGCTTTCCTTTACATTTAAAACAGGCTATCAGCTTCAGAGACTTTATGCTCTAAACTTAGAAGAATGACTTATTCTCCTTTATATTCCTTTACATCCGGTAATGCAGATGAGAAGGACCTAACCTGACATTGGTTTACATTTCTAGAATAAAACAATGAAATGTGAATGATTGGTGTTTGGTACAGGATGTGAGTGACAGAGTGACATTCCCCGACGGGACCTGAGGAGAAGCTCATGGCAGAGAGCTGATAGGATTCAGAGGGAAGAGGAGACAGATGCATCTGGGATCAGACTGGGAATGAAAGATGGCTTCCACTTTGAGTTATTTCCACAATCTGCTTTGTAAAAAAATATTTGTCCGGCTCTTATGGCCTTTATTTTTGATATCAGGCCAATAGGAAATGAGACCAGAGAGGAGGAGGACAAGCAGAAGTTCTAAAGAAGAAGTTCTGCTGTGAGGAATCTGTAACGTCTGCTTCTTATTGTCTTTCTTAATATTTGTACAGAACATGATCCAGTTTAACATAAAAGGCAGAACTAATGAAAGTTAGAGATACTTCCACCATCCAGCAAAGTTCAGAGTCGTAAATCAGTTTTGGTTAGTAGCAGGTCTTTCTCCAGAGGTGACATCCTAAAAACAACATTTCAAAGTTTTGATCGGTGCTTAAAGGATCAATAAGTTCTTCATTGTTCTTTTGATCATGTGGTTTGGGTCATAGGAGGGAAGAGGTAAAACAGGCCAGAGTCCAACACTAGTCTGAGGAAGGGGTGAAGAAGAGCGCTGCCAGGCAGAGCTCCCCCATCCTGTGGAATTCCCTGCAGATCAAATTCCTGCCTTCCTCTTCCTTAGAGGTCCTCATCCATCATCATCCTTCCCTCCATGGCTTTCATATTGAGATCTGTTCACCTTGATGTGGAAAAAAGAACCAATATCCAAAGCAAAGAGGCATGAAACAGATAGAGCCATTATTGAAAGTGATTGTGGTAATCATGGCCTGGATCTGACAGACTAATCACCGTTTGTTTCCACACCAGAGGAGGAGAGACTGGAGATGATTATTCATCCCAGAGTGATGTTTGGAAATGACACAGTAATTATTCCATCCCAGCCGGTGGGATGGCGCCACTGATCCGCCGTCTATCCTGGACGCTCATTTTGCCACACAATTAACCGCGTTTAGAATGAAGTGAAGTTTGATCACCTCTCAGGGAGCTGCGCTCTCCATCAGGAGGGCTGCTGCCAGTTTACCCACCGCCTGACGCCTCTCTATGTGGAAACAAGCTGTTTCAGGACAATATATCAGGTTTGGTACGGGCCAAAAAAAAAAAACCTGAAAAAAGGTGGTTTTCTGTTTAAAGAAATGCTTTATTTTATATTGTTAGTTCAATCTCTAACATTCTGCTCCCCTTCATCACTCTGCTTCATTCAATCTCTATAGTTCTGCTGCTATAGGCTTAGATTGCTGGAGGACATTATAGGACCCCTTTTCATCATTCTGCTTACATTCTATCTCTATTCTTCCCACCCCTGCAGAATCTGTTAGTTCACAATCTCTAACGCTCTGCTCTCTCTGCTTTTTCTCATAGTAGCTCATCTGGTCGTTCCTGTTTGGCTGTGACTCCATCCTGGAGAGAAACATCAGCTGTGCTGCTGCTATCAACACCTTGTGTTTCTGGATGTTGGAGCTCGGCCTGTTTTCCAGTGTAGTCCTGTTTCTCTGACTGTGACTAACTGGATGTGCTCTTTCATCCTCTGACATGGGAGCTGGCTCGGAGCCTCGCTCTGCCTGTGTGTTTCCTGGACGGGCCGCTCCAGGAGCTGGTTGACAAAGCTGCCTCTTGAATCTATGCTTTTTTTCTGCGTTCGCTTTTGCTCCTTGAATCCCTGTAGTGGGCTCTCAGCAGATGGCCGCCACACTGAGCCTGGTTCTGCTGGAGTAGTTTCTTCCTCGTTCAAAGGGAGCTTTTTCCTTCTCCACTGTCGCTGTACAAAGCATGCTTTTAGTGTGAGGGATTGCTGAAGAAGCACGAGTCGGCAAGATCAACTGGTTTTCCTTAGATAGAAAAAACTTTGAATCAATCTGACTGGATGATCTGGTTGAACTGGGTCTAGAAATTGATGTTTGATGAAGTGCTGTGAATATAAAACAAACTAAACTGGATTAAATTTTTATCCAACTATGAAAGGAAATAATCCAGGCTACTCCTTAATTTGATGATTTCCTGTATTGATTTAAAGCTTTTCTGCTGAGATCCTGTTTTAATTCCATGTTAACGTCCTACCAGGTCTGGATTTGTTGTTGTTTTCATGTCTCCATGTTCCCTCTCATCTATTCAGGCTCATTCAGCTCACCTGTGTGGTCAGATTACGGCTAATACCAGCAGCAGTCCAGCACTCTCTTCCAGGCTCTAGTAATCAAACTTGTTTCACTGCTACAGATGTTTGGTTTGACTGTGACTGATCTCTGCCTCCATCTGAACACAGACCTTCCCTCCTCCATTAGACTCCAGATTTGGATGTAAACCCTGAGCTCAGCACTGCAGCAGCTGCCTCTCAGTGTAGAACCTGCTCACTGACCAGCATATCAGACTCTGGATTAAGGATCAGCTTGGATGGATTGTTGGAGTCTCTGCTTCCCCTCAGGTCTGAGGAGGAGGAGTCTCCCTCTGACACCCCACTGGACCAGGATGCTCTGTGATCGCAGACCTCTGAGGTTAATCAGCCACAGAGTTTGGAGTGGCACTCCGCCTCCTGAGCTGCTCTCTGAACATTTCAATAAACATATTGATTGTGTTTTTCATTCCTGCCTATGTTTCCAGGTCCTCGAGGTGAATCATTACATGTATCTTTATTTCATTATAGGAAACAGGAACCTGCAAAACCACCAAACATATGAAAACACTGTCAGATAAAATAAATAGTTTGGTGAAAGCATTAAGACTTTACAACGTTCTGCTTCAGTAACTTCAGAAAAATGCTCTGAGCTTCCCGCTGGTATTTATATTGCCTTTCTAATTGGACGCATCCTCCTCTTTAAAATTGGATGCAAGTCTCATCAAGTGAGATAATTGCAGCCCTTCACCAACCGAACACGACAGATTATTGTGCTTATGGAACAATTTACTGCAGGCGTTAAAAGAGAAATGTGGAAAAGCACTGATCTGTGATTGTTTTTGTTCAGCTAAACTTTCTGAGGCTGATTCAGGCTACAGGTCTGAGTCATGCTCTTTAAATGACAACCTACCAAGTTTGAAGGTAATATAAATAAACTACCGAATATGGAAAATAATAAACAACAAACCTAATGAAAAAAAGCCTAATCTGACAGTAAGAAAGATCAGAACATAACTCTTTGTTTTACAGTGTGTGAGAATGTGACTTCCATTCTGCTTATAAACAGCGCTCCAACCTTTACCTTCTTTTGCCGGTCGTCTTCCTCACCATGGTTACCCACCTCCTCCTCCTGCAGTTCAGTCTCTCTGATTTAGATTGCGATATGCTCAATCATTCCTTCTCCTTTGGTGTGATCATATGAGTGTCTTGTCACTTCCCGCAATCTGACTTTTGCATGTTATTCCTCAAACTCAGCCTCCATCTGAATCCAACTCTTCTCACTCAGCAAGGTGTTAAATCCATAATACCGTCAGTGACTTAAATCAAGCTGAAGATCTTTTTTGCTCCACTCAGTCTTGAAATCTTTGTGTCCTGAAACAGCTCAGGAAAAGCCTTTACCAAAGATTTCACCCCCAATGCTGAGTCTACTGAAGCTAAGCCTTTAAGCAACGATCCGATTCCCGAACCCTGTTCCACCTCCATCTGCAATAGATCTTCAACGGTGCTTACAAGTGAAACATGCTTTGTTTTTGGCTATTTAGGAGAAAGTGGAAATTACTTTGAAAACAATGTCTGAGTCCACAGAGGTCTCATTGAATCTAGTTCTATTCAGTTTATTTCTTATAGATCCACCACATCATGTCATCTCAAGTCCGTTTATAGATAGAATTCAAACCAGATCATCCAGTCAGAGTGATTCAAGGTTTCTATCTAAGTAGAAAAACCAGCTGATTGCAGTGCACTCATTGACTCTTCTCAGCAATCCTCACACTGGGCATGCTTGTAGTGCGACAGTGGAGAGGAAAAACTCCCTTGAACAGGAAGAAACCCTCCAGCAGAACTGGCCAGCTCAGTGTGAGCTGCCTTCTGCTGAGTAGACACCCACTGGGGTTCAAGGAGACAGAAGCAGAATACAGAAAAAGAAGCATAGATACAAAAGGCAGCTGTCAACCAGCTCCACAGGGGGCCACACCCAGAAACACACACAGCCAGGCAGACGAAGCTCCTCAGCCAGCTCCCATGTCAGAGGATGAAGAGAGGCAACATCCAGTTAGTCACAGTCAGAGAAACAGGACTACACTGGAAAACAGGCCAAGCTCCAACATCTAGAAACAGGCAGGTGTTGGATGGCAGCAGCACAGCTGGATATTTCTCCAGGATGGAGTCACAGCCAAACAGGAACAGACCAGATGAAGCTACTATGAGAAAAAAAGCAGAGAGAGCAGAACGTTAGAGATTGAACTAACAGATTCTGCAGAGTGGGGAGAATAGAGATAGAATGAAGCAGAATGATGAAAAGGGGTCCCTATGTCCTCCAGCAGTCCAAGCCTATAGCAGCAGAACTCTATAGAGATAGCTCAGGATAACCTGAGCCACTCTAACTAGAAGCTTTATCAAAAGGAAAGTTTTAAGCCTAGCCTTAAAAGTAGACAGGGTGTCTGCCTCACGGACTAAAAACTGGTAGTTGGTTCCACAGGAGAGGAGCCTGAGAGAACTAAAAGATCTGCCTCCCCATTCTACTTTTTTAGAAATTCTAGGAACCACTAGTAAAAACCTGCAGATTGAGAGCGAAGTGCTCTGTTAGGAACATAAGGAACAATCAGATCTCTGATATCAGATGGAGCTTGGCCATTTAAGGCTTTATATGTGAGAAGGAGGATTTTAAATTTATTCTGATTTAACAGGAAGCCAATGAAGAGAAGCTAGTGATAGGAGAGATATGATCTCTTTTTCATTTTCATCAGAACTCTGGCTGCAGCATTTTTGGATCAGCTGAAGGCTTTTAACTACAGTTTGTGATCTTCCTGATAGTAAAGACTTACAATAGTCCAGCCTTGAAGTAACAAAATGCATGGACTAGTTTCACAGCATCACCCCTGGACAGGAGATTTCTCATTTTTTGCAATATTCCTCAGATGAAAAGAAGTTGAAATTCTAGAAACCTCTTTTGATCTGGGATTTAAAATGACAGGTCCTGGATCAAAAAATAACACCAAGATGTTTTACTTTATTATCTGAAATCAGTTTAATCCCATCCAAAATGAAGTGACTGGACTAATCAGCTTCTTTTTCAGAGAGACTCTCGGGTCCAAAGACTATAACTTCTGTTTTGTCTGCATTCAGGAGCAGAAAGTTAAGAGTCATCCAGGTTTTTATTTCTTCAGACATGCCTGTAATCTATGTAATGGGTTAGCTTCATCTAGATTATAGACAGATATAGCTGGGTATCATCAGCATAACAGTGGAAATTAATCCCATGCTGTCTAATAACTCTACCAATTGGGAGCATGTATAAAGTAAAGAGAATTGGTCCTAGCACTGATCCCTGTGGTACTCCACAGGTAACCTTTGAGCATGAGGAAGATCTGTCATTAACGTGAACAAACTGAAATCGGCACTCTAGCTCCCTGAGCAAAGACCATTAAAACCCACACCCCTCCCCGGGTGCCGCGACAATGGCTGCCCACTGCTCCCCAAGAGGATGGACCAAATGCAGGGGTTAATTTCCCCATTGTGGGACAATAAAGGGATTTTTATTTACATAAACCCGGTTCAGATTCTATGGCTACCCTCAGATGCTTCCAGAGATAAACCAATCATTGATAGAGGAGTGCTTATGATCTTATTTTTAATAAGATCAATCTTATTTATAAAGAATCCCCATAAAATCATTGCTGCTAAGAGCAGGTGGAATGGACGGCTCAACAGAGCTATGGCTCTGGGTGAGTTTGGCAACTGTATTAAAAAGAAATCTAGGATTATTCTTATTCTCCTCTATTAATGAGGAGAAATATGCTGCTCTTGCTTTACAAAGGGTCCTGTTATACAGCAGGAAACTACTTTTCCAGAGTAGGTAGGATTCCCGTAGGCCTCTAGAGCAATATTTTCTCTCCAGTTTCCTAGCATTTTGCCTCAAAGTGCGCAGCTCTGCATTAAACAAAGGAGCAAGCTTTCTATTTTTACTAAAAAAATTTTTTTAAGTGGGCTACCTTATTTATATATGCACAGCACTATTGAACGTGTCAATAAAACATGTTGATCGTTATGGTCAGGTATACTGGGTAAATAAGGAGTGGAAATAATGAATAAATTCATTATGCAAGTTTTAAAAATAATTCAGCATCTCTTGGATAAAAGTGGAATTTACATCTTTGTCTGCATGGCATTTGAAATGTTAAATATTCAGGATTTCTACAGTCTCGTCAGAAGAAATGCAAATTCTTCTTACTTCTAACAAGTGTGACTTTTAAAAAGAACATGCTGGATTTCCCGCTCAAGCCAAACCAATTTTCATAATCTCCAGCAAGAGGAGCGAAGGATCAGCAAGAAGTTATGGAATTTTGCAAATAAAATAATTCTGATCTTCCAGCAAACTCTATCTGTAGGACTGCTATGTGAGGTCTGCATCCATATCACTAACTGTAGACTGCCAATGTGCTGGAACAATTGTGTTTCTATTGGTCTGATGACTGTTTGGAGACTCCACAGGGATTATGAAACTCACCCTCCGTCTTAATAGGCTGAATAAGAAAAAAAACCTGCTGTGTGAAATTTTATTTGTAGTTCTGGGAATAATTAGACTACCGCTGTTTCATTAATTTATTTTTCTTAAGGTATATTCACAGAAAATATACTAATAAAAAAGTTATTTAAGGAGAAACTATGTAGTATAAAATACTAACTGCATTTTTTATATTTTCAGCTTATCTGTGCCATACTGACATAAAAAAAACTGCGTTTTGCATGGAAACAAGCCCACCAGATTCCTTTTTAAAACATCTATGTCCTTTGAATAATAAAGAAAAATGTTATGTATCAAAAGATCATGTCTTTCATATTGTGCTTTGAGTATTTTACCGACCAGTAAAAGGATCTTAGTACCCGTAGAGAGGACCAATCCTGCCAATACTGCAAACACATAAAGAAATAAACGATTCAATAAAACATTCACTACAGCATTAAATTCAGTTACAACAACAAATATACACTAGAAAGACGAAATTTATATGGCAGTAGACGGGTTTGAAATATCCTTGCCTGTGATAATGCTAAGCTAGGTGACTCTGAACAAGGAGCAGAGGATCTGGGAAAGTGGAACAGCTGGATTGGATGGGCTCTGAGGAGAGGAGGCAGGAGGTGCTTTCTGGGAAGACGACTAAACAATATGAGGAGCTGTTACAGAGAATGAGGCTGGTAGAGAGTTTGTGTTTATTTGGGTCAACTGTCTCTCAGGGTTCAGCTGCTGATGAGAGGATGATGAGGATCCACAGAAAGCTGCAGAGAGGACAGGCTGCTGAGATGTTGACAGCTCAGTGGCTGAAACCCTCGATTTAGCTGAGATCTGGAAGCACCTGTTGAGGTTGGAGTGCAAATATTCTCCAAATTTCTCCATCAGGAAAGGGAGGTTAGAGAAAAATAAATTCTAAAAAAATATCTGCTGATGAAATTATCTTCAATTAAAGGAAAGTTTATTTCTATACTGCTATTAAGTCCACACCTAGAGGCTACTTCCGTCACCACACCTAGAGGCTACTTCCGTCACCACAAGTAGAGGCTGCTTCCATCACTAGACCTAGAGGCTACTTCCTTCACCACACCTAGAGGCTACTTCTGTCACCACACCTAGAGGCTACTTCCGTCACCACAACTTAGAGGCTACTTCCTTCACCACAAGTAGAGGCTGCTTCCATCACTGGACCTAGAGGCTACTTCCGTCACCAGACCTAGAGGCTACTTCCGTCACCACAAGTAGAGGCTGCTTCCATCACCAGACCTAGAGGCTACTCCTTCACCACACCTAGAGGCTACTTCCGTCACCACACAGTAGAGGCTGCTTCCATACTGGACCTAGAGGCACCACACCAGACCTAGAGGCTACTTCCCATCACCACACCTGTGAGAGGCTACTTCCATCACCAGACCTAGAGGCTACTTCCATCACCACACCTAGAGGCTACTTCCATCACCACACCTAGAGGCTACTTCCATCACCACACCTAGAGGCTACTTCCGTCACCAGACCTAGAGGCTACTTCCATCACCAGACTTAGAGGCTGCTTCCTTCACCACCACACCTAGAGGCTACTTCCATCACCACACCTAGAGGCTACTTCCGTCACCACACCTAGAGGCTACTTCCGTCACCACACCTAGAGGCTGCTTCCATCACCAGACCTAGAGGCTACTTCCTTCACCACAAGTAGAGGCTGCTTCCCACACCTAGAGGCTACTTCCATCACCACACCTAGAGGCTACTTCCGTCACCACACCTAGAGGCTACTTCCGTCACCACACACCTAGAGGCTGCTTCCATCACCACACCTAGAGGCTACTTCCGTCACCACACCTAGAGGCTGCTACTTCCCTAGAGGCTCACCACCACATCGGCTAGAGGCTACTTCCATCACCACACCTAGAGGCTACTTCCGTCAGGCTACTTCAGCCACCACACCTAGAGGCTACTTCCACCACAAGTAGAGGCACTTCACCAGACCTAGAGGCTACTTCTAGAGGCTACTTCCATCACCACACCTAGAGGCTACTTCCATCACCACACCTAGAGGCTACTTCCGTCACCACACCTAGAGGCTACTTCCACCACACCTAGAGGCTACTTCCACACCACACCTAGAGGCTACTTCCATCACCACACCTAGAGGCTACTTCCGTCACCACACCTAGAGGCTGCTTCCATCACCAGACCTAGAGGCTACTTCCGTCACCACACCTAGAGGCTGCTTCCATCACTTCCGCCACCACACCTAGAGGCTACTTCCCACCACACCTAGAGGCTGCTGGCCTAGAGGCTCACACCACACCTAGAGGCTACTTCCGTCACCAGACCTAGAGGCTACTTCCGTCACCACACCTAGAGGCTACTTCCGTCACCAGACCTAGAGGCTACTTCCGTCACCACACCTAGAGGCTACTTCCATCACCAGACCTAGAGGCTACTTCCACACCAGACCTAGAGGCTGCTTCCATCACCAGACCTAGAGGCTACTTCCGTCACCACACCTAGAGGCTACTTCCATCACCAGACCTAGAGGCTACTTCCGTCACCACACCTAGAGGCTACTTCCATCACCAGACCTAGAGGCTACTTCCAGTCACCACACCTAGAGGCTGCTTCCATCACCACCCTAGAGGCTACCTAGAGGCTACTTCCGTCACCAGACCTAGAGGCTACTTCCGTCACCACAAGTAGAGGCTGCTTCCATCACCAGACCTAGAGGCTACTTCCGTCACCACACCTAGAGGCTACTTCCGTCACCAGACCTAGAGGCTACTTCCGTCACCACACCTAGTAGAGGCTGCTTCCAGACCTAGAGGCTACTTCCGTCACCACACCTAGACCTAGAGGCTACTTCCGTCACCACACCTAGAGGCTACTTCCATCACCAGACCTAGAGGCTACTTCCGTCCACACCTAGAGGCTACTTCCATCACCAGACCTAGAGGCTACTTCCGTCACCACACCTAGAGGCTGCTTCCGTCACCAGACCTAGAGGCTACTTCCATCACTGGACCTAGAGAGCTACTTCCATCACCACACCTAGAGGCTACTTCCGTCACCACACCTAGAGGCTACTTCCATCACCAGACCTAGAGGCTACTTCCGTCACCACACCTAGAGGCTACTTCCGTCACCACACCTAGAGGCTACTTCCATCACCAGACCTAGAGGCTACTTCCATCACCAGACCTAGAGGCTACTTCCATCACCAGACCTAGAGGCTACTTCCATCACCACACCTAGAGGCTACTTCCGTCACCAGACCTAGAGGCTACTTCCAGACCTAGAGGCTACTTCCGTCACCAGACCTAGAGGCTACTTCCATCACCAGACCTAGAGGCTACTTCCATCACCAGACCTAGAGGCTACTTCCATCACCAGACCTAGAGGCTACTTCCGTCACCACACCTAGAGGCTACTTCCGTCACCAGACCTAGAGGCTACTTCCGTCACCACACCTAGAGGCTGCTTCCATCACCAGACCTAGAGGCTACTTCCGTCACCACACCTAGAGGCTACTTCCATCACCAGACCTAGAGGCTACTTCCATCACCACACCTAGAGGCTACTTCCATCACCAGACCTAGAGGCTACTTCCGTCACCACACCTAGAGGCTGCTTCCATCACCAGACCTAGAGGCTACTTCCGTCACCACACCTAGAGGCTGCTTCCATCACTAGACCTAGAGGCTACTTCCATCACCAGACCTAGAGGCTACTTCCATCACCAGACCTAGAGGTTGCTTAAAATTTAAAATTTTACCGTTATGTGGATATTCTTCAATCAAGTAAAAATATCTATTTCTTAAGATGTAGAGTTAATAAATAAGAAAATATTAATAATAAGTTTCTCTGTATGATACCTGCCCTAATTTTGTTCATTTATACCCGCACTTGTAAAATATTCTGGCTCTTTATCTACCTGTAGCTGTATGTTTTATGCAGCTACCTGCCGGATACTCTCAGGTACCCGACCTGGTGCAGAACCCTGGGTGGTAGAGGGTCTGGCATGGAGGTGTCCTCATGCGGATTCGCCAGGGATTAAGACCTGCACCCTAAAGGCAGGCA
Source organism: Cyprinodon brontotheroides (assembly GCA_018398635.1). NCBI lineage: Eukaryota > Metazoa > Chordata > Actinopteri > Cyprinodontiformes > Cyprinodontidae > Cyprinodon > Cyprinodon brontotheroides. Next base: position 27,318,242 of record JAGKQL010000015.1, on the reverse strand, counting down.
TACACTGCACAGTATTTTAAATGGTTGTACTCAGCTACAGATCAAACTGTATGACTGAACCTCAGAGTTTAAATGTTCACAGCTCATAATGTTTGTTCTCCACTGTGTGACCCGATGCTCTGATGTGATCTACCTGCTCACACTGTACATCTAAAAACCACACATCAGACTCAGTGTGAAGAGATGGTGCTGGTCAGACTCGTCAATCTGGAAAAAGGAGAAGAAGAACATCCTTGTTTGCACATGCTTAGTGCTGGAGGTTCGGCTAAATCTTTGCGTAGCTCTGCTTCAACAGCAGGATTTACCCATCAACACCTCAGGAGGACCGACTGAATTTCAAACATGTCTGATTTTCTCCCAACCTTAGGAATCCTGGGAGGTGGTCTTTAGAGGCTGATCGCCCCTTATTACCACCTGTACACTACTCCACGCACCATCAGGCTGAAAGTCGGCCCGATCCAAGAAATTCACACATGACTGGAGAATCGGCCTGAAAAGAATCGGCCTCGTACTTCGTATTCCCGGCTGATGGGGTGTCTGGCTGTGCTCCAGCTGGGAGGTTACGCAGGATGGAGGGGTGTTTGGAAAGTATTAGAAACACGAATGACAAAGCATCAGAGAAACGGAAAATGGAGCAATTTGCTCGTATTTGGTCATTAAAGCTAAAGGTATTTAAAATGGATCCCATGGTTTAGAGTCCAGCCAGCACTTCAGATGTTTCCATTGTCTGCATTTCTTTCACCTTAATAAAAAAAAGTGCATTCTCTGCCAGTTTCCATCAGACTGTTATGTTTTTTGCTTCTTTTCAATCAAACATCACAAGCAAAGGTCTGTGGGGGGTGGGTTGTGTGTGTGGGGGGGTGTTTGTGTTTTTGTTATCTATATTCGATAAATAGTAGACCATGCAGATCACACACAAAAAATTAAATCTTATACACGGTCATTTAAGAAGGATCCCAAAGGCTGCAGGAATAAAAGTGACTCATTTTATCAATACAAAAGCAACAGACATGAAAAAAAAAAATCTAAATCAGTTTACAAGAAGGAGTTCAGCATTTCTGCATAGAGAATGTTTGGTTTGTGGAGAGACATGCCTGCCTGAGCGGTGAGGCATCACCAAGCTAACCTCCCCCTGAAAATATGATTAATGAGATGACAGCCATCAACCTTCACAGTCTGCAGTGCTTTCATCCGAGGCCAAGAAATGGGCTTTCTGTAAAGAAGAAAAACAAAGCCTTGGAAATGGTTACACCTCCTGGTGTGATTTAGAAAACCACTATTCAAATAGCTGGCTTTGTGTGCACAATGATTTTATAATGCCAGAGAAGAGGACCCTGGGTTAAATATGTTGTAGAGACACCGGTGCAAAACTCACATGCAAATGAAGCTTTTGTTGAGTGTTAATTGCTATAGGTTGAGAATTTGTTATATAAGTGCTGTCTATGGAAGGAGACAATTATTTTTGAAGTGTTTAAAGCTGCCTCAGTGCCCCTGCTTTCAAAGTAGCTTTATCAATATTATTCAGTTTAGCCCTAACTGTGCCTCCTTTTTGGGATTTTATATCTATAGAAATTAATAAAACCTGTAGATGAAAAACAAAGCCTTTCAGCTATTATTGTATGTGTATATTAAACAGGATAATTTCTGCAGTTCATGAACAGAACTTGTTTTTTGATCAAAGGTACAACATGAATGAGGTTGAACCGTATTTTATCATAGGGTTTTATCATTGCATCTTTTAACACTATTCAGTTGAAATGCACATGCATGCAAAGAATAAAGGGAACACTTAAACAATCAATCAAATCAAGCTTCTGTGAAATCAAACCATCCACTTAAAGTCAAATTCAAACTGACTGACAATCTATTTCAGATCCTGTTGTGTAAATAGAAAAGACAACAAGTGGAAATTATTGGCAAATAGCAAAAGACGCTCAATAAAGTAGTGGATCTGCAGGTGGGGACCGCAGACCACTCCTCAGTACCTCGACTTTCTGGCTGATGTTTTAAATGTTTGTGGTGCTTTCAGACTCATGGTCGCATGAGCCAGACTCTACAACCCACACAGTGGTTCAGGTAGTGCAGCTCATCCAGGATGGAACATTAATGTCTGTCAGCAAAATATCCAGAGGCTGGAGGCGCTACCAGGAGACAGACCAGGACCCCAGGAGATGCGGAGGAGGCTATAGGAGGGCAACAACCCAGCAGCAGGTCCTCTACCTCTGCCTTAGTGTAAGGAGGAACAGGAGCAGCACTGCCAGAGCCCTGCCAAATGACCTCCAACAGACCAAAGATGGGCAAGTGTCTGCACAGATGGCTAGAAACCGACTCCATGAGGATAGTATGAGGGCCTGACGTCAACAGATCGGGGTTGTGCTTACGATCGAACACCATGCAGGACGCTGGGTATTTAAGAGAGAACACCGGGATTGGCTACTTCTCCACTGGCTCGCTGAGCTCTTCACAGATACAGCAGGTTCACACTGAGCACAGTGACAGACGTCACAGAGTATGGAAACACCGTGGAGAGCAATCTGCTGCCTGAAACATCCTCCAGCAGGACCGGTTTGGCAGTAGGTCAGTAATGGTGTGGGGGGGGCAACTAAGCCCTCCATGTGCTTGTCAGACGTAGCATGACTGCAATACGTTACCAAGATGAGATCCTCATACACCCAGTGAGACCATATGCTGGTACAGTTGGTCTTGGGTTCCTCCTAATGCAGGACAACCCCTGTTCCCCGGACCCGAATCCAACTGAGCTCATCTGGAACATCATGTCTCCATCCACCACAGACTGTCCAGGAGGTGGAGGATGCTTTAGTCCAGGTCTGGGAGCCAGGAGGAGACCATCTTCCTCCTTATCAGGAGCAGCCCAGGTGTTGTAGGTGGAGCCATAGAAGCAGGTGGAGGCCACCCACAACACTGAGCCTCATTCTAAATGTTTGGAGGACATTAATTTTGTGCGACTGTCATGTTGGAATTAAGATGTCTAACCCACATGCAGAAACACTCGGAGGCAGAGAAAAAGTTCAAAGGTTTATTTATAGAAATGTACAATAAATGAACTGGTCCAAGGGGGTGGTTGACTGGTCAGGAGTGGGTTCACCGCTGAGGAGGACAGAGGGGTTAGTGTTGGTCCAGGTATATTGCAGGTTGTTTGATGTTCAGGGTTATACCTGTTCTGGAGTGGAGTGAAGTTGCAGAGGGGGGGAACCTTGAGGGTCCAGAGGCTGTCGGCAGGCAGAGGGCTGTGGGCGGAGGCAGAGCTTACTGAGTGGAGGCAGGCAGATCTCTGACTGAGTATTTTCTCTCCAAGTTTTCTCTGAGGGCGGGCAGGCAGATTACAGACAGATGCAGCCCTCCAGAGTTCTACTGAGAGTGGGCAGGCAGGTAACCAGCAGAGTCAACTCTCCAGGATTTCAGTTTGTCAGGCAGGATCGATCTGTGAGACAGAAAGGTAAACAGGGTCAGGCTTAGTTCACAAAAAGTCTAAAGACTCAGACAGGCAGGTTGGCTCAGGCTTTGCTAACCATTACTGGCAAAGACTCTGGCACTGGAGTGTAGGTCTCCGCCTCCTTAAGTAGGGAGCCTCCTGATGAGCAGATAGAGGACAGGTGTTGTAGACAGCTCATGCTCCAGGAGATCTCGTGCGCCCTCTGGTGGAGAAAGTGGACAAACCTCCAGATCCCAACAGCGACCCCAAATCCAGGCCTCCATTGGTTAATAGATGTCATTCCATTGATGATTATTGGGTGATTTTGTTGTCAGAAAATTCAAGCTTGTACAGAACAAATTATTCAGTGAGAATATATCATTCATTCAGATTTAGGATTTGTTATTTGAGGGTTTCCGTTATTTATTAGATCAGCGCCACCCAGACTCATGATAACTAAAGGAGATTTGCCTTCCTCAGTCCTGCCTGCTTTGAGATCCTTTAAAATGAGCCAGTTTGTGGCTCTATCAAGTTAATGCACAATATGCTGCAGGCAGAGGCACAGTCAGTGTTTATGATAGTGGAAATGGCTGCAAACAGATGCACAATGGTACAACAGTGTGTCTCTAATCTTAAATCAAAAGCTGATTTATTGCACAACAAGAAAGGACACGGTTTCTGAATAGCAAATTAAGTCTTCTAGTTCTGCTGAGAGAACGCTCTAGAATAATGTTAGAAGCCATGTTTCTGCAGTGTCGACATGACGCATGACGTAACAGGACATTGTTTTCAGGACCAGAATGTTCACATTTTGGAGAAAGGAGACAGGTGGTTTCAGAGGGACGTGAAGGAAGCCATCTATGTTAGGAAAGAAAAAAACAACCTTAAACAGAGGAGAGGGTGGACTCAGATTTCAGCTTTCAAAAACCTACAATGCAGCGATAGAGTTGATTCCGTCATCGCAGCCCCAACCCCTTTACAGGAGAACAGAAGACCTCGCTTATTCAGCCAGACCAACAATTCCCTCTAGCCGATCCCTCCGGTTGTGAGGTGGTAGCGGGGGCATTTGCAGGCTAACAAAGAAGCTAAATAACCCCCATTCCAAAGGGGGACCCGTTCATCTGTTTCAATAGAGCTTGGTCGTCATGACGTAAGCACTTGCGTCGCCGCCATCTTGAATGCCTCTTTACCACTACTCAGACTACTGCCTATGACTACGGCGTACTGTTCTCCCTCTCAACCCGTGTTTTAATTTGATTAATTTCACCTTAACTTGATTTCAACCCGCGGGAAAACCGTTGCTGTATTGTAGGCTGTAACGGCGCACGCGGTAGCGCTGGGAAAAACATAGAAATGGGTTAACTCCACGCTTACACTGCCTGGGCAACATGGAACCAAAGTAAGAATACGGACAATGAAGCTGGCGGATGCGGCGGCGGCACAATATGGACGACCGGAACATAACTTTCATGACATTATCCGGCAATCATTGAGAGTGTGTTTCCTGCATTTTTCATTCTGGTAAGTTAAAAGATGCGCAGTTTTTATTTTATAGCCCTGCGCACGTTTCTTTACTTCAAAGAGTTTAAGGATGCTTTTTACTGGGAAAGAAGAGAAATAATAGCGGCGATGCCAGAAAAAGGGAGCAAATCACGTGAAGCCACGGGTTGGCGGTTCAGCGTTGCTAATGTTACTAACTACACCTTTGAAACACTCTCTTCCAGCAGAGTTAAAAGTACGTTACATGCGCTGAGTGGTTGTTAGCACTAGCGGTTAGCAGTTACTAAACTAGCAGGTTCCAGCTATAGCGTCTGATCACAGCTTACCTTCGTACGGATTACTGTGTTCCCACGGGCTGCTTAGCAAACCTGATCTGCAGCTACCTGAACCCATCCATTCATGAACTGCACATGAGACTCCAAGGACTTGTAGCTTGGGAACTGTCTTTGAAGTATAGGCGCTCACTCATCAAGTGCTCCAGCTCATTGTTTGGAACTTTATATGGATGCCAGCCCTATTAAGCCAATGCTGATTTTGTCAACATACCGGATCCCTGGCTTCTCTATTTAAAGAAAGGAATAGGTACACCAAAAGAACATGATTAGCCTTCATTTTCTACTCACCCGCATGCTGAACACGCTGCTGCTGCTGGAGTACTTTGCTGATATCTCAAATGCATCACGGAGATCTGGGAGGCTTCTTGCTGTCTGCTGACGTTCAGAATAATGGAGGTCTACTTGGCCCGAGACGAAAGTCCATAAAGACTCAATTAATCATCTGACTGCCTGGCTAATCAAACTGTCCATCTCTGCAAACATCAGTGAACCCAACCCGGACCAGTACCTGAACCAGTTCATGTTCTTTGTGTGAAAACCTTTTCAATAAACTCTGTTAAACTTTTACTCAGCCTCTGTTTGTGTTCTGCATGTGGGTTTAGTCTTAAACCAATCATGACAACTAACTACACATTTGAAACACATAGCAGCTAGTTAAAAGTACATTACATGCGTGAGTGGTTGTTAGCATTAGCGGTTAGCAGTTGCTAAACTAGCAGGTTCCAGAGCCCGTCTGATCACAGCTTACCTTCGTACGGATTACTGTGTTCCCACTGTTTGCTGGCTTTATGATGTGCAGCTCCTGAACCCATCCATTCATGAACTGCACATGAGACTCCAAGGACTTGTAGCTTGGGAACTGTTTTGAAGTATAGAAAGCTCACTCTCATCGTGTGCTCCACTCATTGTTTGGAACTTATTATGGATCCAAATAATGATTAATAATGCGGATTTTTGTCAACATCCCGGTCATGGCTTCTCTATTTAATGCGTCCCGGTAGAATTTCCAAAGATCTTTTTCTGGATTTTAACATCTTTTTCTTCTCTACTTCAACGTTGTTGTTTCGGAGCGATGCTACGGTATAAGAGCTATGCTATCAGAGCATAGCATTCAACATGGCTGCCACGTCCCACAATGCAATGCGGTCCATCGCTGCGCAGCACGCTGGGGAGCCCTGTTTTATGTTTTATAGAACCAGGCTTTGTTGGGCTGCTGGGGGCAACCTGGAACTCGCGCTGGCTAAACTTTACATTTTGAATTGAAAAAAGAAAGCTTCCTGGATGGGAAGAGAAAACGTCTTTAAACTTGGAAAATAAAGTCCAGTGGAGTTGATTTTAACTTTTTTGGAACGATTACATGACCTGGATGACTTTAGGGAATCTTCATCAACATGACTTTTTATATCTCCTCAGCCACCTAAACCAATGTTTAAGTAGTGAGCATTTTTGTTTCTTTAGATCAAAAACAAAAAAATAAAGCGCTAGCATCCCTATGGGATGGTCAGTGCAAATTAGCATCATGCTAACTGTTAGTTGTCTGTGGGGATACAGTGGTGTAGCATGCAACAGCTCCTCCTGCACCCAAAGTGCTGCGTGTCGGCTCCTTCTGTCTCTGACTAAATGGAAAGAATTTGCTTTGAATCTTTCTTTATGGTTTATAGTTTGATTTAACCTTTTTATAAAGTGCCTTGATGGATCCTGTTGTGAATTTACACTGTTAAAACAAACAGAATAAAATGATTGGCTGTATGGAGAGATAAATGGCACAAAGGTTTAGCAGCTCAAATGTCATTTTTTTAATAATATTTTAATTCATTCTGTTTCAAACACACCAGTATAGCAGCACATGGATAACATTTCACATTTAAAAAAAGTTTATTATAATTTGGTGAAAAGTTTTTCATCTTTTAGATTTACAATTCTGTGGCTTTTATAGGCTTGTGACTTTGACTGAGTCGGTGATTAAAGAGCCTGATAGAAACAATAGACTTAGTTTGCATCGACCCTTATTTCACCAATGATAGAGTTCATCTGTGTTTGGGTTCTTTGTATCAAAATAATAATGATTAAAAAATGAATTCAACCATATTTATGTAGATGAATAAAATATTGAGCAGCTTGGGAAAAACACAAATAACGTCTAGATTCAGTTCTTTTTTAATAGGGATTTAAAATAAAGTGATTCAGGATTGACATCAATATTTTCCATGTTACTCTAACTGGAATGAAATAATATGACAGAGATCCTTTCACCTTACTTTGCAGAGGTTACAGCTTCAAAAAACAAAGACAAAAAAAAATGATAAATAGAACATCCTGTGAAACACAATGCCTGGCCAAAAGGTGAGGAGCATCTCAGCTGGTGTTTCACCAACAACAGATTCAACCTGTTTGATGCAAAAAGTTCAGAACAAACTGGGATTAATTGGAGGGAGAAAGACTAGTTCAGGTGCTTTCAGGCCATTTACACACAGACTAACTATTACTGAGATTATAATGTGCTTTAAAGACGTCCGTCTAACTTTGTATTTCTTGTAAAAATTGGTAAAAACAACAAAAAAAAAATTATGGAAGAAAATAAAAAATCCTTTTGGCCAGGCATTGTAGAAAATAAGTGACTGGTTCACAATCATCTTCACAAGCACAAAGGTGAGTCAGAAAAACAAAACACTCCCATATACGTTGGTCTCATCCAGGTTCTTTTATCTTTAACACAACTCATACTTAGAGGTTTGCACAAGAGAGAAGTGAACAATAGAGGGACGTCACCTTGGCAACCACTTCTATTTTCTAGCCATCAGAGAGTTTAGCTCGGTAAAAGTTAGCCCACCTGCCATCAGACCAAAGCTCAGTCCTTCAGTCATAGAGAATAAGGTTTGCTGTTGATGTCGGGCACATCAGGTCAAAGAAAACACACATTCACAACACATGGATCATAGCAGCTACTGGGACATTCATACAGTCCACCATGATGGCGGTTACATGTTCTATATGCTGATAAATATTCAACCAAAGACATTCCTATACAGGTTTAGTCACGTTTGACACATCATGACGATGAAATGGATGAACACGGCTTACATTAACAGGTCATCATTTCACGTCTTGGATCTAAAAGTTTTTTGTTTTTTCCTACGAAATGCTTCAGATCCAGAACCATAAAAACATTTTTAGGTTTTTCTCAGTTACATGAACACCGCATGATAGAAGATATATCATCCAAAATGATTGATAAATAATAATCATGAGATATGTTGAATAAAAATACTCTTGGTTAATTGAGCTGGAATGTTCCGAGCCGATCCCAGTATCAGCCTGTGGTCCAATTTACAGCATGACATAAAGACTCAACCGCTGTCTTCATGCCTGATCTCCATTCCTCCAGGAAGATCATTTGTAGCTAATTTAGCAAGAATAAAGAAAAGCCTATCTTCCAGTTCTGCTGCAAATTTAAATCATTTCCGATGGTCTCACATATTTGTCTAAATTCCCCATCCATCTTCTTGCACTTTTTTGATCTTCTGTGTTGGAATAAGGGTCGTCGTGGGGTTGGTGCCTATATCCACTGGTCTTTGGGCCATCTGAGTCTGCTTCTGCTGGAGGTTTCTTCCAGTTTTTCCTCTCCACTGTCGCTACAAGCATGCTTAGTGTGAGGGATTGCTGAAGAGTCAATGAGTCGATGCAATCAACTGGTTTCCCTTAGATAGAAAACTTTAAATCAATTTGACTGTTTCATCCGGTGAACTGGAAAGTGACCTGAGATGACATGTGATGTGAATTGGAGCTATAGAAATAAACTGAATAGAATTCTATGTGTGAGAGGCGGGTAAACCCTGGAGGGTCTCCAGTCTGTTGCAGGGCAACACAGAGATGTACAACCATGCTCACACCTAGGGACAACTTAGAGAGGCCAACTAACCTAAGAGTCAAGTTTTGGACTGTGGGAGGAAGGAGGAGTACCCAGAGAGAACCCATGCAAGCACAGGGAGAACATGCAGACCGGGAATCGAACCTGGAACCTTCTTGCTGAAAGGTCCCCGTGCAGCCCTCTCTATGATCAAATTTAGCAAAACTGGTACATTTGTTTTGATGTAAAGCTATAGCAACCACGTGGAGGAAGCAGCAAGAAGAAGAAAGAGCAAGAAGACCTTGAAGTCATTCATAATCATTTCACATTATAAGCAAAGTGAAATGAGTTCATCTAACTTCCTTAGCAAAGAAGTTGGACCCGATTCAAAGTGGAGTGAAGACTTAGACAGAATGTCTGGGATGCTGTATTGTGTGTTCTACTGAGACATGGCTTCAGGAGAAAGTGTTTCATCCTGGGCTTACTGACCATACAAGTAGAAAGAGGGTTAGGAAAGCAGAAGCAAGGGATGAGGCTTGGACTTGTTACCGTTAAGTTTGTTCCCTACAGCCTGGATATTGATCTGTTGACCAGCAGACTTCCTGAGCGTTATTTTGGCTGCCGTTTATGTTCCACCATCTATTTTTTTCTTTTAATATCAGCTGTGCTGCTGCCATCAACACCTTTGTTTCTAGATGTTGGAGCTTGGCCTGTTTTCCAGTGTAGTCCTGTTTCTCTGACTGTGACTAACTGGATGTGCTCTCTTCATCCTCTGACATGGGAGCTGGCTTTTCGTCTGCCTGGCTGTGTGTTTCCTGGGACGGGGCGCCTGTGGAGCTGGTTGACAGTTGCCTTTTGTATCTATGCTTCTTTTTCTATGTCTGCTTCTGTCTCCTTGAACCCCAGTGGGCTGGCCTCAGCAGATGGCGCTCACACTGAGCCTGGTTCTGCTGGAGGTTTCTTCCTGTTCAAAGGGGGTTTTTCCTCTCCACTGTCGCTACAACCATGCTTAGTGTGAGGGATTGCTGAAGAGTCAATGAGTCGATGCAATCAGCTGGTTTTCCTTCTTAGATAGAAAACTTTGAATCAATCTGACTGGATGATCTGGTTGAACTGTCTCTGGAAAGTTTCTTAAGATGGCATGAACTGAAGTCCACCCTGTCGCCCCCCTCACACTGTCGCCCCCCCCCACACTGTGGGACCGCCCACACTGTCGCCCCCCCACACTGTGGGACCGCCCACAGGGGGGCGTGTCCTGCTGGCTGAGCCTGGACTGTTCCCTCCTCACTCCTGTTGGCCACCTGAGCTGCATAACAAGCAGCTGCTGTTTATTTATCTCTTGAGGCCGGTTGTGTTTCTTTGCTTCAGTTGTTGGTATTTTTCATTCAAATTGATGTTTAATATCAATATTATTTTAGAAAAAAATGCTTTCTAAAGTGTTTCCTTTATTTTTCATGTATTGATTTATTTGCTGCTATCATTTTATGACGATAGCAGCAAATCAGATATTTTTGTTATAAAGTACCGAATCAATTTTTTCATACCATCTGACACGCGGCTACGTCACAAACAGCGAATCCTGATCAGAACATCCCACATTTGGAATATATAATTATAAAAATAGAAGGAAATGACTATTAAATAAGAAAACATGGTTTAGAAAACTTAATGTCGGCTAAAATTATATTTTTTTCTTGAATTATTTCTTAAGAGTACAAAACATTTATTTTTAACTTCTGTTTTGTTAAAGTTGTAGAATAAAAACAAGTAGAACAATATATGATGACAGAGAAAGTTGTAATACATAATTAAATTTCTGTTAATTATGTTTAACCTTAAAACATGGCGGTAAAATGAAAACATGGAGTCAAGTTGCATAGAGGACTGTTGGTCAAAGAAGAAGCATGAGGACCACTGTGACGGTCTAACAAGGGATGGATTAAATATGTTTATTTTCACATATTTAAAAAAAAAAAGAGTTAACATTATTCAGATGAATAACAATGTTTGGAAATTATAAATAGAAATGGCTAAAAATAAGTGCAGCACTCAATAAGCAGTAATTAGAAAGCTGCTAATTGAACCTGATGCTATATTGAGGTAAACAGAATGAGGCTGAAAGCTGTCAATCAGCCGTCCGCTGAGGGCGGGTCGCTTTGACCGTCTGCAGACAGCGACATCATTCTTCCATTTGTTTCAAAGTTAAACTCACATGAATCTGGATCCAGATTGTCAGGAATGTGCCTTGCAGCTGCTATGACTCTGTGCTGATGCCCATTCAGAAATAAATGCATTTTCAGAGTGCAGGAGATCAACGTTCACTCTGTACATTTTATACGCACACCATGATACAGGTAAAAATGAGGATGCACTATGTTAGAGGACTTTGCCTGAGAAATAATGGTGTATACTTTAATATTCTCAACCGATCGTCTTAAAGGATCAGTTTCTTCTGTTTTGCATACAACTGTAAAAATACAGTGAAATTCAACAATCACATTGCATTATTTCCTTTTTTGTCATTCACTTAAAAAAGCTTACTGGTACTGTACAGATATTGAACAGAAGTCACACAATAATAGTATTAATCTGAATTTACACTTCAATATTGGGCAATAAACAGTCAACTATTAATGATAACACACAGTTTTTTTTTCTTTTTTCCCATTTCACGTACAAAAAGGTTTGGAGACACACAAGCTCTGTAGTTCTACCATCTTCAAATTAGTGCATGTTTAAACGCTTCCCTTGTTTTCATAGTTGCCTTTCACTCTGGGTGAACCTGGAAAGAACAGACTCGGATGTAAAGCCAGAAGGAAATTAGAAAGAAAACAAAGAGTGAACCGCGGGCATTCTTGGTTTCTTCTTCTTGTCATAAGGACTAAATCGTCTGTTCTTGCTGTTCGCTGCTGTGAGAAGCTTAAAGTGAAGGTCACAGGTTTCATCAGAACTTGAGCAGGTGGAATAAGGTTATCGTCAGCAGGAGGCAGAGAGAACAACAGGAGAAGATGGGCGTCCCGTTTACATCATGCATCGCTCCAGGACCTGAAGAAGAGAAACAATTCAGCTGTTAACCGTCCCGTTTAGGCCGGAAAACACCGCATTTTACCTTCTTTCCTGCTGTCCTCCCCAATCAGCAGCCACACCTCATTTACCTCTATTATTGTAGTAAAACATTGATCAGCCTGTGGAATCAGAGCTGCTGCTACAATCCTAATCTGACAGAGGTGTTCAAAGTGTTTATTTTTATTCCTCCGGTTTAAATCCTGCTGTTTAAAAACACTTTTATGGAAGTTAGAGGATCAACTTCAGCTTTTTACTCCAGTAAAAGTGTAAAAGTTCCATTTTTGAAACTTCTTAAAGCATAAAAGTAAAAGTAGTGCAGTAAAAATGTTAAGGCCAGAATGTTGGAGACGATTCTCAGTCATTCAGGTCAGAGTCACTCTAAAAAAGTTCAAATCAATCCACTGGACTTTGTTTCCAAGTTTGAAGACTTTTCTCTTCCATCCAGGAAGATTTTTTCAATTTCAAAATGTCAGAAATAGCGTTTAGTTCCAGGTTTTATCCAGCAGTCCTGTCTATGTCTCTGAAAGGGGGGTCGTTAAAGAGAATTGCTGGCCTGGCTGAATAGGAGAGGTCTTCTGTTTGTCCAGTGGATAGTTTTTTTTTTTTTTCTTTTTTGGAATGTTAAGGCCTGCTCTCTCCTATTAAAGTCACATTTTTCTATAATGCTGGATGAAAACTTTCGCTTAGACTCCATTTCTTTAGTTTTAAAACCTAATGCTAACAGTGTCACATTTAATTTTGCATCATCTTGATCGCTGATTTTTTATTTTTTTTTATATGGTGAGAGCAACAAGTTGGGGCAGCACCGAGTCCAACAACAACAATTATTATTGTCTGGATGAAACTAATTATCTTGATGGTTTTTAAAATTTCTTTAAACACCAACAGGATATAATGAAAAGTAGCTTAAATGAAACAAAAACTATTTTCAACATATAAGGAGTAGAAAGTTATCTAAAAATAATTACTCCAGTAAAGAATAAATAACCAACATTTCTACATCAGTAAAGTAATAAAGTATTTCTACTTTGTAACTTTACACCTTCATTATCTGATCACCTTATTGTAGATCGCTATCCATTGTTTTTATTTCAGATTTCTTGTGCTGGAATCAAACGGTTTTCAGTAAATGTTGTAAAATTTCCTGTATTTTTAAATTAAAAACCTGACAGATATAAATTATTAATATTAATTTGCAGTTACAATATTTTGTACATTTGTTTGATTTTTGGACCAGAAGAACTCGTAGAACCGTGTGCGTTTCTGCACTAAACAAAGAGGTGCCTCACACTGCAATGGAATGAGAATCTTTACTTTTAGAAGAAAAAGATAAAAAAAACGGCGCTTAAAATAAGACAATGCAATTGTTTTTTCTCATTTTAAATGTAAATTGTCTTGTTCCTTTGGTAAAGTGTTTATCTTACTTCCTCAATTCAAGAAAAAAATGACTTATTAAAAAAACAAAACATTTTTTGCAGTGATGTAAAAAAATCCACATAGTTGATTGTTTTAAAAAGAGAGGATAGCTTTCAAATATAAGCTCATATTTCCATGTGTCTTCTATCAGTGGGCGTAAATGACAAGTTAAATTTCATGGAACGTTTCATAGAAATAATGAGCTTTATAAGCTGGATACCAGCTAAACTACATGCTATAGATGTTAGAAAATATTTTTCCATTTCTATGTCTGTAGACATAGAAAGTTTATATTTTTGGAGTAGGAATAATATAGACTGAAAAGTGGTTTTAATATTTATTAATTATAAATACACTTCACTATTCATTGCACGAGGAAATAACTACATCCATAAGGAAACAAAGCCTTCTACACCTTTATGCAGTTTGAAGAAATGTGTTTATATTCTCACCATAAAGAATTATGCTGGCGTTAGTGATCCCCATCGTGTTCATGGCAACGCAGGTGTAGTTTCCATAGTCTTCTTCAGACACGTTGAAGAAGATGAGCAGCGACTGTTTGTCTTGAGTCTCTATTTTAAGGCCGTTTATTCCATTCAGCAGCCTGCAAAATAAAGATCACCCATCAGCTGACAAAACGGTTTCTAGTCTGGGAAGAAAGCCTCTTTTAAATTGCATAATTCATCATATTTGTAAGAAACACATTTAAGCATAAAAAGGCATAAGAATAAATAATACATGTGATAAAGTCCCATATGAAGCAGCTCTACTGTAAATAGGCCTGTTTTTATAAAGCACCTTTCTAAGTAAAGAGACTCTAAAGGATTTATATTCAGTTATTCCCTCAGACGTTCCCACACTGATGGAGGTGAGTTATAGTGTAGCCACCGCCGCCCTGGGGCTCACTGACAGGAAGTGGTGCTGCTGTACCAGGGGCCGCGGGACGCTCTGATCACCATCAGGTGGTGCTTAGGGAAACGTCCAGCCTGAGGACACAAGCACTGAAATGCTGGGATCAAATCTGTGACCCTGAGGTCACATCTCCTGCCTCCTACACCCGTTCCCCCAATATCTGCTGATATTTAGCATTTTAATCCAGAGCATCATTTCACTGCAAGGTTTCCTCATCAAATAAAAAACTGGACACATTTCACCTGCTGGTGGAGAAAAACATTATTCCACTTTTTCCAAAAAAAAAAACCCCAGAATAAATAAAAAAGGTTAGGTGTGCTACTGTTATTGAGGTTTATTTTCTAAGTCATTCAGATGTCACCTGGAAGAAGAAGAAGAAGAACTCCATTGTTTGCAGAATCTCACTGAGGTTCTGCTTAATCTGCATAACTTTGCTTCAACGGCTTTAGGGGAAGGAAGGTGGAACTACGGGGAAACTACCGGATAACTAATATGAAACATCATCTAAAGATAAATGAAAACAATCAACATATTAAAACCAGAGCAAAGATGAAGTAAATACCAAGACTGATGAAAGAGTTAATCTAAGGAGTAATTCATCGGCACATGAATGAAGGCCTTCAGTAAAGAGGGAGGCCTTCTGAAACATCTCTGCATAGCCAGCTGCCGTGACGTCGCTCCACAACCTGAAGCTCGGCTGAAGGAAATGTTCCCGGATCCCAAAGGCAGCCTGTCGTTTAGAAAACTCCTCCCATGGGATCTGCTTGTCTTTCCAGACACATTAAAACCCATCAGGACTGTCAAAGTTACATTTTCTCGTCTGAAAATAAAACTTTTTCCACCTTCTGTTTGGTGATCTTGTTTAAACTCTAAAAGGGCAATTTTGTGCAATTGAAGGAGAAAAGGCCTTTGAAAACACATTTTTAAAACCTTTTCTCTCTGATGCTGCCTGATAGTTATAGAACTGCAGTTTCAACCAGTTGGAGCCTCCAGCTCAAGGCTGGGGAATTATTTCTATGTGATGTTTTTGTTCCATAACCATCAGGATCTCCATAGAAGTATAGAAAGATGGTCTCCAGTCTCAGCAGCAACGAGACGTTACCAGTGATCGAGTTTATGCAGCTCAAAAATACGATCACATTCTGAAAGCTGTTCTGTTTTTACCACCAGGAGGTCATGAGAGTGGAAACCTGTCAGAAAATAATCCAAAGAAAATGTTAAATGAGTTTATTCTTACATTTCCAATCACCTTAAATGGTTAAATGCTTGTTTGCAATAAATTGCTTGTTTCTTTTTTTTTATTTGGAAGCTCTAAGATGCAACGATGCAAAATGTTCATTCTTGCCATTTTTTAACTGGACCTAGATGTTTGATCAGGAGTGAGAGTTGAATTATTTGCATTTGAAAGTTTAAATATATTTGTGCAAAAGATATTTAAATGTAGAAATACTTTGTTAATCTCAAAGGGAAAGTAAATACTACAGTATAACATACTCCTAGTCAAATCTTACTTAACTACAAGTAAAAGTTACTCAGTCAACCATCAAAACTGTCATGATCGCAGGCCCCGTAGGGAATCCAGGAATCTACCTCCGTCATGACCCCACCCCCCCTAACGCATATATAGCAGAGGGAGCAGGTGAATAAGATGAATGATAATTGGAGAGCGGGGAGGGAACGGCAGGTGAATGAGGCGATTGATCAGAGAAGCTGAAATCATGACAGAGAGCCAACAGTTCAACATCTGGGCTGCAGTGATGAATGTTCACACTGACATGTCCTGGATGACACCATCTGTTGATCACTAACACTGCCAACCCCCCTCCATTAGGTTTCCCAGTCATAATGCTGCATTGCTGATAGTCTGCAGGGTCCTTGCTGGGGCTTAAAGTTCTTCTAACTTGTTTTCTAAAGATCTCACATTGCCCATGATGATTGATGGAAGAGATGGCTTGATTTTCTTGTTCCTCCCTCATCTCCTCACTCCTGCTCTGAATCCATCTCCTTCTCCTCTCAGCAGGTACTTATGGAAGAAGTGGATGTATTATGTCAGGTCTAGAGTTGTTAATTAGTAGTTCATGAGACCATCCTGATCTCGCTGAGCTTTCAAGGTTTCACTCGCTAATCACTCTGGAGACTCTCTGTTAAAGAAAGGTACTTGGAGCCGCTCACCAAACTTAACGCCCAATCAGCGCTGGCTTTGAGGCGGTTGAGGTGTGACGCAAACGAAGCGCACAGTTCAGTCTAAAGAACATGGCGCTTCAGCCGATGTAAACTAGCGCTAGCGCGGCTATCGAGCAAGTTTTATGGGAATTACAGAGTATTTCTTCACTGAAAGAAGAGCAAAACACTGCTCTGGAGGCTTTTTCTCTCAGAGGAAAAGATGTTTTTTGCTCTTCTCCCGACTGGTTTCAGCAAGAGTTTGATTCTATCAATTGGCTCCCTCTTCGCCGCCGCCTGTTAGTACACGCTCATATGCTTCGTGTGATCTGATTGGTTTATTTGGCCCGCTTCAGTATCACCAACATAGGCCAATCAGCTAACCAGTATTTTCGCCTCTTCCCAAAATTACTAACGGAAGGTTTCCAGCTGAAAATGCGGAGCAAAATCCAGCTGGCAGAGTCAGGTTAGTTAATTAGCCCCTCCCAGGAATAAAGACATCCACTTGCTTGGGTTGCTGTGGTTACGCATTATAAAGGGTATCAAAAAAAAAACAGTGAACAAAAGAATACCAGAGTAAAGCTAGCAGAGCTACTTAAGCAGCACCATTCTAGAATTTATATGTTTGAGTGATAAAATGTATGTCTGTTAGAGAATGTAAATATTTAAAATGAAAGTGTTTTATATGGGATTTACATCTCCTCATGGTTTAACAGCTTCTAAGCTTTTCAGAAAGTCATTTTCCAGTCTCTATCTCCTATTCATCTTAATCAAAAGCATGAAAACGTGAAGGACCACCACTGGTAAATAAATAAACAATAGAGTTTAGGCGCAGTATTCTCCCAAAAGTCAAACTGTGAGTCATTCATATAGATGCAGAGCAGAAGAACAGCAGAACAGGGAGGATCCTTGCCTGCGGTCTTCTTTGTACCACTCGAATTCTGCCCTGGGAACCGCCGAGGCTTCACACTGCAGAACTCCTCTCTGTCCAACTGGAGTTCCTGTACTCCTCGCCTTTGAAATGAAGGGAGGGTCTGAAAATGAAAAGAACAAAACAGAAACAGCAGCATTTATCTAACCTGATCAACAGAATATTCACAGCATGACAACTCTTCTATCTTAATAATCCATTCAGGTCACTTTGAAAGTATTATCACCTCATCTCTAAATGACTGCTGGAAAGTAAAGCAACATTTTCAGCACCATGTGGTCATCGTCCTTCACTTTATGTGGGACCAGCAGTCTCAGCAGAGACCCCCAGGCTTCCCTCCCCCCAGAGTCCTCCTGGGGAAGCCTGAGGCGCTGCCAGGCCAGAAACACTGTCCCTCCATCACGTCCTGGGTTGGACAGCGATTGGGTCCAGATTTAATGACCGTAGATAAGGGCAGGAATGAAGACCAACCAGTAAAAGAGTTCTACTTTTCACTGCATACGACGGAGGACCAGAGAGCAACATTTTAAAAATACTCCCCTGAATAAAAAAGTTTTAAAGTTAATTTTTTTTTTGTTTTGCTTTGTTTTTTATGTTTTTTTTTTAACTTAAGAAACTCACACAACTTTTTTCATTCAAAGAAAAAAACAAAAAACATTCTCTTCTAAAAAAAAAAATTCAGGCGAGTTTTTTTTGCGTTTGAACAGTTTTTTCTTTGATGGAAACAGTTAAATGTCCTCCCCCTGTTAGGATGAGGTATGTAAGGTCCAAACACAAAAAGATTACTACGATAAAAGAGAACATTTTCAATAAAATTAAAAAAAAGAGTTCAAATGCAATTTTTGAAGTCTCTCATATTTTATTTGTACTCAAAAACTATTTTCTATGATTGAAAACTTTTTAAATTTTTTTAAGCAACTTCTTTTTGAATGATAAGACACTGATGTCCTAACCTTTATACGGTCCAATCAAAAAAACAATATTAATTCAAGTTTTTTTTATTTATTTATTGAAGTGTAGGTCTTTTTAAAAAATATTTTTTTTGACTCAAGAAACCTTTTTTTTTATTGAATTGTAAAGAAACAAATCTACCCTCATATAGTAAGAACAAAACCAAACATGGTACTTAGAGATAAGACTAACTTTCTCTGTTTTTTAAGCCGTCAACATTTTTTCTCACAATGATAATTTGAACTAATAATGTTTCTGGAGAATTACATGAAGTCTGCTGAGTTTATTTCTTACAGATTTTAATTCTGGATTTTAATTGTACTTCTTTAAGTCAGATTGGTCAATATATAAAACAACAAATGTATATTCTGACTTGTTTAGTCTGTTAGTTTGAGCAGAAGTTTAGAATTTGATGGCAATAGTCATCATATCTTGGTATTCAGGTATCTCGCCCTGAAGCAGCCTTTGCAGAGACGGTGCCAGTTGCACACTCAGTTCAATCTGAAATACTCACACCGAGAGAAAAGACAATTAGGAGAATTTTTTTGATACCATTACTTAGTCTTTGGCGCTCAGACCTCGGCAGGAAACATAGCACTTAATTTTGACAGATATGCATGAACTGGAATAAAGAACAGGGCTGTTTCCCCCCAGGCCTGAAACTGGTGGTGCAGTGGAGATAGATGAAGCTGGTCAGTCTGTAGACTGCTGGTTAGTGAGACGGTCTGCTGAGCTTTATGGAAAGATCCAGTGGGCTGCGTGAACTGATACTAGAGCTTCACTCAGGGACCTGGAAGATGGAAGTCCAGTTGGATAACACAGGTTGAGAGGACCTGTCCATGATGAGCAAGCATGAAGCGACAGTGGAGAGGAAAAACTCCCAGTTGGGAAGAAACCTCTGGCAGAACCAGGCTCAGCATGGCTGTCTTCTGCCGGACTGGTTAAGATGAGACAGAGAACGCAGTAAGAGTCCAGGAGGAATGACGCTCTGATGAAGCTTTAGCTACGATGGTGGAGGAGGGATGGAGGGGGGAGGAAATGGTTTCATCTGAATGATGTCAGACAGCGGAACCACCACCTGCACACAGCAGCAGACAGTGTGTATCAGAGGCCTTTTGAGATGAGCTTTGGATGCCGATTGGCTTGCATGGGGGTTTGGTTCAAAGATGATTGGCTGTGTCGCAGGCGGATGTAGGAGAGCGACGAGTTTCTTCGTTCGCAGTGAAGATGGAAGGTGGCATAAAATGCCCGGCGCGATGCTGGGGCCATAAAAACCCACAATGATAGGCGCCATGAGGCGGCCACTGCGAAGATGGAAGGCCCAATGAGCCGTCTGCTGCGATGCTAGAAGTCAGCATAAAATTCCCACTGCAATGCTGGTGCAATAAACACCCTCAATGGAAGGCGCCATGAAACGCCCAGCGTGAAGATGGAAGGTGAAGATGGAAGGCGCCATGAGGTGCCTGCTGCGAAGAGCGAAGGCGCCCACCACAAAGATGGAAGGTGCCCGCCAAGAAGATGGAAGGCGCCTGCTGCGAAGATGTAAGCGCCATGAGGCGCCCGGCGCGATGACGGAGGGCACCATCAATATTAAATATTAAGTTTAAATGATTAATTAAAGTCAGTGGCAATAGGAACAACTACTTTCCACTAAACTTCGGTTTCTAAATTCAGGCTTCCTTACATTAAGCATGAGTTGAAACGGAAACAGACTGAAAGAAACGCAGGTATGATGTGATGAGCGTGGGATATTTTTAATAGAGCAAAGAAGTGAAGGTACGAATGAGGAAACACTGGAGCCTTGAAGCGATACGTCCCAATGGAAGAGAATCGGTGTCAGAGAGCTGAACGCAGAGCGAGCCGATGTGGCTGCCGATGGCTGAAACACAGAAATGTTTGGAGACGGGGGAACAGGGCGTGGCGGAGCCGCCGATCTCTGCAGCATTGCGTGGATCGACAGGTGTGTCAGAGGATCCGAGCAGCAGCCGGAGCGAAGGATCCAAAGTCACTTCGAGTTAAATTGGTGTCATTTGAATAAAGTCAGAGCGCATCCGCCGCCTGCACACAGGAGCGGAGGAGTGCGATCGGAGGCCTTTTAAGATGAACTTTGGATGCCGATTGGCTTTCGTGGAGGCGTGGTTCAAAGCTGATTGGCTGTGTCGCAGGTTGATGTAGGAGAGCAACGAGTTTCTTCTGTTGAACTTCAGCTTGGGCTCCATTTCACTAATTGGTGCAACAACTCAGCCTGAGAATGTTCCAGAACCAGATTAGATAGACAGGCTCTGTTGTGGCCTCCTTGAATATTTAGTGCACCTTCATGTGTGCTGGCACAGGTAGGTCTGTTTTTGGAAGGTTTTACACAGAAGGTGCAGATCTATAGAATGAGAGAACATTTCTATCCAGCATGAACTAAAAGTGTTTTTCTGCCATTTAACTCATGCTTTGAAAAAGATAATTTCTCCTTACAGATTTCTTCAAGATTAGTTTTTTTCAGCTCATAGAAATATTTAAAATATCCAGTAACCTACTAAAAATGCAATTTTCATTTCTTTTAAGGTGAAGTGTTATACATTGGATGGTAAAACATGTTAGAGGAAGTATAATGGTCTTTGATTGCTTCTCTGTTCAGGAACTGAACATCAAACCATGAATTTTATTGTCTAGCATTAAACCCTGCATAAAGGAATGTAATCTAGACACAAGCATCCTTGAATTATACATTTGGGCAATGATTGAATGCACTCATAGAGGAACCTCAGTGATTTGAACATCTTTTAAAAAAAAGAAGGATTTTGAGACAAAGTCAAAATAATTCCCATTTTCACCGCCTTTTGCTGGATAGTTTATATATCAGTCAAGCAAATAACAAATAATCCAGCACATAACCATGACCTCATGTTTAACTGTTTTGCTGAAATGAATCTCTGCAGCTTTCTTGAGGAAGTGAATGTGTTGGAGTAGTGGGGAACTAGAACATCCTGTTCTTCTGTGGTGCAGAACATACTGCTCACTAACAAAAGGGACAAGCGAGAAGGAAACATCTGTTGGTAACAGATAAGGCCCCATGGTGCGTCACACTCTGCCTTCACTGATACACTGAGGTAGTGCTCTTCCCTAATTGGGTGTGGGTCTACCAGAGGTAGTCAACTCCAGACCTCAAAGGCTGGATTACTGCAGCTTTAAGATGAGTCTGCTTTAACAAACCAAATGACTGCAGTTCAACAAAAGCCGGGTAAACAGCCATGGATGGAAATCCAGTGTGCTGAAGCAGGCAGTATGCCGGACCTCCAGCATTGAAGTTAACTAACACTGGTCTGCAGGATAAAAACCAGTGAACCGAAGGTTTGGGTCCTTTTTTTGGACTGTTAGACTGTGTGCATGTTTTTTTCTATCCATGAGATGGTCATGATTTTGCCGCTGAAGGTTGGCTCGATTGATAATTCACCTGTCTAACTCTGCCCTGTTCCTCATCACTGCTCATCTGGTCCACCTGCTCCTGCATCTATTTAAACTCCTTGGTCCCAGCCATCAGTGCCAGGTTATTCTTTAGCCTTTGGCGTTGAGAGTTCTCCAGCATTTCTAATAGTGATTTCTGTTTGCCTGATCCTGATCTGTTTCTGTATTTGGACCTTTGAGCCTCTCTGCCCCTGTCTGATCTGTTTGCCTGACCCGTCTTTGGAGTCTTGTTTGATTCTTCTGTAGACTGAAGCAGTATCTGCCTTTGGACTTCACCCTCTGGATTATCCTGCCTTCCTCCATCATCTGCTCGGATCTGATCTCCTGTCAGCTCGGCAGACTTCTAGGCTTCAGCGTCTGGAACTCTCTGGCGGTGTCCGCTGTGTCTTGTCATCGGCCGACACAGCGGCTGCATCTTACCTCCTTCACTGGGCACGGATTGAACTGCTAAACCAGGTTATTGACTCAAACGTTCATAATAATCCTCAGATTATCGTAATAACTAACCTGTGTTTCTCTCCTATAGACTTTTCTGCCTCAGGTGCTCTACCCGCTGCAGCCGCTGCAGATGCGTTTCAGTCGTGGTTTAAATAAACGCTTTGTAAGTAACCCACTTTCTGTATTGCCTGAATTCTGGCTCCTACTTTCTGAGCCATTCAAAGATCTGTGGCACAGCTTCCTCTGCCTTAGTAGATTAAGATGGTAAAGTCAAGATAAGTAGAGGATCAACTGCAGGACTGGTTCAGAGTTCAAGTCAATTATGGGTGGAAACCTTTATACAGTTAGGGAAACGTTTGAAAATTGGTGGAGTAGAGCAAGTTGACGTTGGCCCTGTGGCTAAAGGGCCATAGGATGAAGTGGTAACGGAGATTAATGACATTTAAAAGGCCATTGAGGCAAACTGTGACCATGAATGTGAGAGTGTGGTGCTTACAGTTGACCGTGACCTGGACCCTCCTTATGTCGGAGCTGGAGATGTCGTTAGAGGCAATGCACTCGTATGTTCCCGACTGCTCCTTGGTGATAGAGATCAGCTCCAAATGCTCCCCCTCTGTCACAAATTTATGGCCACCTGTGGAAAGTTAACATCAAATTGGCGCCTTTAGTTTTACAGTAAAAGTCATCTCAATGGAGATTAAATGAATGTGATTGTTTTAACAAAGGTGTAACCAGTGACTAATAACTTCTACCTTTCAATGTCACATAACCATGAAACAACATAGCAGGCAACTGTTATTGGACGAGACTGAGCTTCAGTTCAGTCAAACTTGTAAAGAGGCTGTAGGCAGAAAAGATCACAATAGTTCCCACCCACCTCACCCAGGTTTGCCAGCTGGTGCCTTCGCTCTCATTCTCACTCCTCACACCCAGAATATTGCCAATTACAGTCATTGGATGTTCAACCTACATGTAATATTTTCTAATTCTTTAAAAACATGATTCCTTGCTGAACCTTCTTGGTTGGGACCGAACCCTGAGGTCTCCCACTGCTACCTGGAAAATAAAGCTCCTTTAAAGTCAGACTCATTGAACTCAGAATTTACCTTTTTCTTTGCTTTTCAGAAACCATTTATTAGCTGCATCACCACAGCGCGTTAATAGCGCTGGTTTCCTCATTTCCTTACTTTACAGCCGTATTCCAAACTCTATGAAAATAATCGGCTTCTTCAGAATTCTTCACACAGAACCTCATTGGGTCAGTGCCGAAAAGTTAGATTTTCTATTGATTATTGAATTAAAATTTATTAAAATAAAACAAAAAAATCTGAAAATTGGGTAATTTATGCTAAATTCTAATAAATAAGATTTGTTTTTTTCTAAGATTATTACAATTTGGAATAAGAGTAAAACATAAGTGATTGAAAACTGTCCAGTTGGACTAAAATTATCAGCCAACTTACATTAAATTAGTTTTGTCCATCTTAACTGAGGAGGTTAGAGGTCGGAATAATGATAATATAATTCAGATTACAGCAGTGCAGAACAAATAAATGTTCCGTGAGTTTTTCTACCATCCTAGAACGACATTTATTGCAATGAATGTTCTTCCCTACTGAGGGAGAACTTCTCTCCACCAGAAACCCTGCAGCTCTACAACACGTCTCTTAAAGTGTGTAACCGGGCATGTTTTATGCACCATAGAGAAAACAGATATGAGCTTTAATCTAGATTAACAGAAGT
Source organism: Cyprinodon brontotheroides (assembly GCA_018398635.1). Taxonomy (NCBI): domain Eukaryota; kingdom Metazoa; phylum Chordata; class Actinopteri; order Cyprinodontiformes; family Cyprinodontidae; genus Cyprinodon; species Cyprinodon brontotheroides. The sequence continues at coordinate 27,294,054 of JAGKQL010000015.1, read as the reverse complement.
GTCAATCAAGCAACATTTTCAATATTACCATAACCTGGAGACGTTACAGCAGCCGGCTGGGGATTTACGGCAAAGGCTGCGGACAAGAGCTAATCAGCTTCCTGCAGGAACCAGGGGATCCGCTGGCAGTTAATTGGACATGTTCATCATGGATAACTAGATTAGGAAGAAGGAATGCTGCTGAGATCATCTCTGGAAACATCCAAACTTCATGCCGATTTACACTAATCTCATTTACTCTTTTCATTTATTTGATTTTTGCTAACTGAATTCAGATGCTATCTTTTATTTTTTCTAATATAACACTGTTTGCTATAAAACTGCCTAAAAAGTTTTTTTAAATTATAATTCAAGTTTCCTTATTGTGGTTTTTAATCTCGATGAGTCTGCTGGGTTGTTTCCCAGTCAGTGGGTTCGTTCCCATTTACTGCGCCTCCTGCGTTCAGAGATGAGTGGATAGATGTGATATAGGAGCATCTCAGCGTTCAGGTCCAGCTGACCACAGCTGGACCGTTTATCCCACAGAGACACTGGATCATTACAGAACCACAAATATGAAGAGACTTCCAAAGTAATGACCTGAAATACGGAGAGAATAAATATTAGGATATAAATGTCCATCTGACTTAGCCTGCAGAATAAAGCTAAGGAGTGAGTCAGTGTGATCACATCGTACCGCTGACAGAGAAATAGAAAAATAATCACAACAGCTATAAACAGCAGCAGCATGGATGGTCTGCTGCCCTTCCTATATCATTAGTACAACATCAGCATCCATATAGCGTGACTGGATGACTAATAGAAGACCTATTAGGCTACCAGGCAGCAGCCGACGCAAATGTGCAACTAAAAGCTCTTCATGCAAGACCTAGGCAATATAAAGCATTAGCTTAAGTGAGTCTGGTGCTCGGACCATGCTCAGAAATATGAGGAATGAGTCCAAGCTGCAGGAGAGAGCAGAGGACTGGATGATGAAAAGGATGGGATTGATTCTACAGAAAGAAATAAGTAATAATCATCAGAGTTCGATAAACTTTAATGTTAAAACGAGTCTGAAAAGTTGCTGCTTTCTCTGTATTTAATCTGTTTATCTCAGCATGCAGGTTTCACTCTACAGGATGGTGAACATGAAGCAATGTTTCTCCTAATTAGCTGCTCCTGTTTAAACAATATTTAGTATCTATCCATAAATAAGAGTGAAATCAGTGTTTTTGACAGACGCCTGGTACCTCGGCTGTAAAACACGGTTTGACTGTTGATATGACGCCTTGTATTCGCCCTGACAGAAGCCGGCGGTTATTTTCAGAGCTTCATGCTTTCTAACATCGCAGAGCCCTGCGGTCGTTCTCTAAGCAGAACTTTATACTCAGCAGATGGTCCTGGAAGCAGGTCATGGTCCATTTGAGTCCCAGCCACTCTAGCTAGCCCACAGAGCATGGCGTCTCCCTGAGGACTGCTTTCCTGCTGACACCATTCAGGCCTTTTCTCTTTGCCTTCACCTTGCTGTCACATTCCACCAATACCTCTTAGCCTGAGGCACCAGCGTGAGCACTGAAGGACACGCTGAAGTTTGCTAGGATCTGTCATTCTGATTTCTTTTCTTGTCTTTGACTTTCTTAGACCACCATCAGCTTTCTTTTACTCTTTCGCCTGGAAGCTGCTAACACTGCTTTATTATTATTTTCCCCCAATGTTTACATCTGATCACTGCTGCACTTTAAGAAAGGGAAATGTCATGAAAGCTGTATAAAATGAACTCTTGTTTTGTACGCACTCTGTGTACACGACATGACAATGAAAGTTGTCTGAGTCACTGAGGACAACTAAGACATTTTCTTAGATTAGATTAGGCACCGATGTTTATGGAAATCCTTGATAATAGCATTTTGCTAGACTTTACATTTAGAAACATTTCTTTAGATAGGAAAATATATAGTTGTTGTTTTTTTCTTCTATAGCCAGAAACATTCCTGCCTTGCAGTAGTTAGTATGATGGTGATAGATTTAAAGTTTTGATAGAAAATGGAAAAGAGCTGGACTGATCATTCAGATAAAGAAGATTCTTAGAGTTCAGGCATTTTAAAATGGGATCGTTTTGAAGTGGTTTCCGTCTAACCAGCAGCTGTTAGAAGTTACAGGGAATCTTTGAGCAAAGAGCTAACCTTAATTTATGCTTGACGCATTAGCGTTAGCTAGACCTCCAAAGGCAAGGATGTCTGCAATATGCTCTAAAGGCTCCTGGCTTAAGCAAAGGCTATTTTATCTGAAGCACACATGAACAAATTTGCCTGGTTCTGTTGTTTTACTAGCCAACAGATGCTTTTACTAGCCAACAGATGCTTCTACTAGCCAACAGATGCTTCTACTACCCAACAGACGCTTTTACTAGCCAACAGACGCTTTTACTAGCCAACAGACGCTTTTACTAGCCAACAGATGCTTTTACTAGCTAACAAATGCTTTTACTAGCCAACAGACGCTTTTACTAGCCAACAGATGCTTTTACTAGCTAACAAATGCTTTTACTAGCCAACAGACGCTTTTACTAGCCAACAGACGCTTTTACTAGCCAACAGATGCTTTTACTAGCCACCAAATGCTTTTAGTAGCTAACAAATGCTTTTACTAGCCAACAGATGCTTTTACTAGCCAACAGATGCTTTTACTAGCTAACAGATGCTTTTACTAGCTAACAGATGCTTTTACTAGCCAACAGATGCTTTTACTAGCCAACAGATGCTTTTACTAGCCAGCAAATGCTTTTACTAGCTAACAGATGCTTTTACTAGCTAACAGATGCTTTTATTAGCCAACAGATGGTTTTAGTAACCAACCGATGCATTTATTAGCCAACAGATGCTTTTACTAGCTAAAAAATTCTTTTACTAGCTAACAGATGCTTTTATTAGCCAACAGATGCTTTTACCAGCTAACAAATGTTTTTACTATCCAACAGATGCTTTTACTAGCTAACAGATGCTTTTACCAGCTAACAAATGTTTTTACTATCCAACAGATGCTTTTATTAGCCAACAGATGCTTTTACCAGCTAACAAATGTTTTTACTATCCAACAGATGCTTTTACTAGCTAAAAATTCTTTTACTAGCTAACAGATGTTTTTATTAGCCAACAGATGGTTTTAGTAACCAACCGATGCATTTATTAGCCAACAGATGCTTTTACCAGCTAACAAATGCTTTTACTAGCTAACAGATACTTTTAGTAGCTAATAGATGCTTTTACCAGCTAACAAATGCAATTTAGTAGCCAACAGATGCTTTTACTAGCTAACAAATGCTTTTACTAGCCAACAGATGCTTTTAGTAGCCAATAGATGCTTTTACTAGCTAACAGAACTACAGCGACGATCCTCTAACAGGAAGAAATGTGCTGCAGCAGCTGGTCTGTCTGAGATTCCTTGGTTCCCTTTGCAAACAAAACGCCAAAAATTAAACATCACAGCAACTTCTAGTATTAACTACAGCAACATCTTTCTAATTCAGAACATAAAGAGATACTGGATTCTTTAGAAATGTTCCGTTAGATTTGATCAAACATCATATTCGGGAAACAACCATTTTCTTCCCAAAAGTTGTTTCTGTTTTTGCTCAGTTAGACTCAGTTGATAAATACGAAACGAAGTCATGGGATATCACATCTTATGTCAAATTCAAGCCACTGATTTCACGATTTTAGGCTAATAACATCTAATCATTTGAGCAAATGTTATTACAATAATAATGCATCATCAAAGAGTGTTGAACGGGGACCCTGTTGGGACCCAAACGAGCATAAAGGAGACGGTTATATGTTACTTTTCAATTCTATTCAGTTTATTTATATAGCTCCACTTTAAAGTTCATCAGATCAGTCAGATTGATTCAAAGTTTTCTATCTTAAAAAAAACAGCTGATTGCATCGACTCATTGACTCTTCAGCAATCCCTCACACTAAGCATGCTTGTAGCGCGACAGTGGAGAGGGAAAAACTCCTTTGAACTGGAAGAAACCTCCAGCAGAACCAGGCTCAGTGTGAGCGGCCATCTGCTGAGGCCCACTGGGGTTCAAGGAGACAGAAGCAGAGATACATTTATTTCTTCTATTTTAGCAGCAAAATAGAATAACTATTTTTTTAAATCAGTTTATTGCAATCATTACAGTCAAAGCTGTTTTCTTACTAACCCTTGTCTGTCAGTGTGTGAGCTGACTTCCAAACCTGCAGAAGTTCTCCAAACCACGTCATGACTGTGTGTCAATAGCCACTCCCCTTTCCCAGGCCAACCTAGAACGGCGGTTATCATCACCAGATATGCAGTCATAGTTAAAGATCATGATTTCATTTGAGCTTTTCATGAATCTGTTTAAATTCAGAGCAGAATTTGCCCCGATTACTTAAGGATGGGGAAACTTTATGGAGACAGACATGCCAAGAAGGATAGAAAAAATAAAAATGTCATGAATTTGAGTAAGTTGGATAAATCATTTTCAAGGTTCTCTTGAACTTTTACCTGATGGTGGCGCTACATAAAAGGTCAAATAATCATGAAAACCAATGAGGATCCAAATGATTGGAGTCCTTAAATTTGACACATTTAGAAAAAACCTTTTAAAATAACCCGTTTCAGATTAAAATATTGGCCTGATGGAGGCGCTAGAGGAAAAGTCAGGGCTCTTTTAGGAATTAAAAGTTTCTTTCATTTATTTATTTTTTATAATCTACATTTGATAGGCCTGTATTCAACAAAAATCAGACTCATGGTGAATAATCCTTTTCCGGAGCCGAAAATCGCTGAAACGTGTTTCTAAAATCTGATGATTGAATGAAACATAAATTTAATCAGAAGGAAAATTAAAACATGCAGAATTAGGGCCTGTTTGTGTCAACAGCTGCTGGAAATGAGGAAGTGGAGATATGGGAAAGAAGGCTGATCTGATGATGATGATGATGAGGATGAAGATAGCAGCTGGTTGGGGGGTGGGGGGGTAGTCTTCTCCTTACAGCCTCCAGGAGAATCCCTCCTTCTTTCTTTCTCCTCTCTCTTCTTGCTCACAGTAATGCGGGTGTGGATGGGGTGGCCTATCAGCGCTAAAGTTAGCTTGGAGTTGAACATAGATTTTTTTCAGCAGCGTCTTCCTCCCATTTGAACTGATGTTGGACTGAAGAACATGACTTCCTTCACCGACGCTGCTGCTTAAACCAATCTGCTGACAGTCGCATCCATCTAATTAAAACCAGCACAGTCCTGTTCCTCCCGTACCGCTGCCCTGCATGTTTTAGATCTCTCCTCGCTGCTGCACACCTGAGTTATACAGAGCCATATAAAACAGGCTTCTGCAGAGCTTGGTGGCAGCTGAGGAAAGTCATCAGAGACAGAGACACATCTAAAACATGCAGGGCAGTGTTACCCGATGAACAGGACTGAGAACTACTGCTCTGAAGGACAGAGCCGTCCTGAAAATGACTTCCTGACAGAAACTGTGATGCTCAAGTAGAGGGCCATCTGCAACCGAGAGCCATCAGAAGTGCAGCTGCACGTTCATCCGGCTTAAGGCGCATTACTCAGGTGAGCGAAGCCTTCGTGTAATGCTACGTTCAGACTGCAAGCAGCAGAGACAGCCGAAGCAGCTAGTTTCCATCCAAAGTCAATGGTTACACGCATCAGAGTGCAGTAAAATGTCCTGCAAATGGGCTCAGAGCAGCAGGAGCAGCGCATCATGATTCAGAGCAGGGGCAACGCCACCAAGATCAACCAATCGTAGAGAAGCTGATGCTGGAGCTGGCAGGGAGTCAGGCGCAGCACTGCTGATGCAGAGAGCGCCATGATCACTCCTCTGAAACAGTTTCTATTAACGTTTCTTAAATTAACTGAAAACGTAGAAACCTGGCAGGCAGAATATATGTTGGCTTTTATTATCCTGCTGCCTGCAGTTAGGATTACGTAAATGTAAAACGCCCAGCAGCCGCCAGGCCGAACTGCGTAAGAGATGACTGGCCATAGGCTGCTGCTTTTTGGGGATTCCTCAGTGACAAAGCAGCGCCAGTATGTGGGGTCTGGAGCTGCCCCACAGAGAAATAATCTTTGAAGGCAGGATAAGCACGTCTGGATGAACTGACTGCACAGACCATGTTTTCAGGAGGACTTTCTCACTTCAACATAGATTCTAACTACTTTCTACCTGCTGATCACAGCTAATATAGCTGCCATTGTTCCAGGCAGAGAAAGGATACGGTAGCTCCACCCAATGCACATCAGACCCACTTTTTACCGCGCAGCTGGAGCAGCAAAGATGCTTCAGCCGTGCGTCAGAACTAAACTTGGACAAGCATCAAAAATAAAGCAGCACGCGCGTTTATGCTGCTCCTGCTGCATGCGCTCTGAATGTAGCAGAAAAGTGACGGAGCTGCTGCCTGACCCAGGGTGGAGGGAAAAGTCCTGCTCCGTATTTTCCTGCCTCTTCCTGCAGCACAGCGAGCCTAAAGGATCGGCCTAATCAAGGTTAAGGAAGTGATCAACCACTGGCTGCAATGGGAGGAAGGGCCCAATACTGCATTCACCCCCCCCCCCCGCCCCCCCGCACTGTGAGTCTAAAACACCAGCTGCACATCTCTGACTGGTTTAGGTCAAACCTTCAAGACGGACTGCATATCTCATAAACAACCTTCAGAAAAACCTGAAAACATTGACTTTCTGCCAACTTCATGTAAAAACAACAAAGATCAGCTCAAGCTGAAGCCCGCTTCCCTGAGTTTAGACCCGCCCTCAAGCTCCAGATTGGCTGTCCGTCTTTTCTTGTGTGATTGGCTGTCACCGCTGTCACTCTCACTTTACAAACATGTGATGGGCCTCTAAATCTGGTGTGTGATTGGTTGGTCACAGCACTGCTGAAGTCCCACGATATTTAGAGATATCTGAAAGGTCCAAGAGTTACGGCCTTGGAGAAGAACGTGGGTCAGCAAACAGACGGTGAGGGAATCTGCTGCTGTAAATGAGACATTTCTTCTCCTCATTGGGTTCTGGTAATCTAGAAGGGTTGTAATATAAGCTGTATTAATTTACATGAATCTTTGAATTGGTCTCATGTTTGTTTAGTTATCAGACTCGCAGACAGGAAAACAGAGACATAAGTGCTGATAAAGGAAATGTATTATTGTTATATTTTATTAATATAATCAAAAAAGGAAAAAAAAATATCTATGTAATTATATATATAAGCTCATGGTATGGGATATGATACTCTGATTTCTCCTGTTTGGATTTGGAGGATACCGCATGTATCTTCCATTACAGAGGATGACGGCGGGAATTTGGGCGTAGATCAGGCTGCCGGCAGCTGTTGACGCGCTCAATAAGGCTGTGATTGAGCAGGACCGGGAGATGACCCGCATACTGGGTGTGACTGATCGCAGCCTGGCTGCTGTGGTTGAACTCAAAGGTGAGATGGGATAATACCTTGGATGCATACGCTCGCTTCAAGGTGGAAAAACCCAACGAATCTGGAATAATGGACTCGCCACGAAGAGCCAACAAGAAAAAGACTCAATGCTGAAGGAAAGTTCCTGTGCAGCCTGCTTCCAAAACAATAAGGGCTATTTTGGATTGGACCTCCCCCCTTTATCTAATCTCCCCCCTGGATGTTATGGAGAAAGGGCACAGGAATCGGCTCCCCCCCTCCCCTACCCGCAAAACATCTGTGGATGCGCTCAGTGACTGTTGATAGACTTCCATCTTATCAAGGACATTGCCTGTGGTCAGCGCTAATGGACAAATTGCACACACTCATCATCCACATGCAACTAACGTCTCAATATGTCAGATTGACTTCATGTGACTCCGCCCCTGGTGTGACCCTCTGCTGAAATGTCTGTCTTGCGTTTACATGTGCTTTTCTCAAACTGTATCCTGTCCACAGAGATAAAGGCAGCGCTATGGGGAACCGCCTGGGACCTGGGAAGCCAGGTAACCGGTGCGGACCTGGGAAGCCATAAGAACGCGCCAAAGGTAGCGTTCTGCAGCACGCATGGCCTCAGTAAAATCTGTTCCTCCCACCACAATGAATGCGATGAACGGTTTGTACTGAAATTGAAATCTCGATTGCAATGTAAATTGTAGTTTCAATAAAGATTGATTGAATGATTGATAATTGAAATGGATTGTTGCACCTCTGGTTGTCCAGTTCATCCATAGATTTAGTCAGCAAAGTGAGAGAAGAGATGCAGGAGAAACTGGAGGAAACAGAAAACATGCTGAACTTATATATGAGTTATATTTAAAAATAATTGTTTCCCCCCCACTTCTATAATCTAAATTTCGTCCATTTGAGGCTAGAATGGAAAGAGGTTTATTGTGGCGCAGCAGGAGGATATATTTTATCTAATCACACGTTGACACCAAGCAAACACGCTCAGCACAGCAGTCCAGTTATTTTCCTTCATTTCTTCCTCATTATCCAGCAGAGCTGAGAGGCAAATCACCATTCTTCACGATCTTTATCATTTTTTTGGATCCGTTATCTTTGGAAGCAGAAAACAATGTTGGTTTATGATCCAGCTGAGCTCCTGAAGGGGAACCTCCACATTTATGGAAGATTGTGGATTCCAGTTAGAATTAGTATAACAACAGGATGGTTTTAATGGTTTTGATGGAAACAGGGTTTGTGGAGTAAAAGTTGTGGCCATTAAACAGCATAAAAACTTTCAGCTGGTGTGAACATCACAGCAAGTTAGTAAGGAAACCGACTCTGTTCCAGTAAATTTATCCCATTAGTTCGCCTGAGAAAAGTTTCCCACACGTCTGGCAGAAACGTAGTTTCTCTAAGCAAACATTTCTCACATTCTCTGCAACTTCTGATTGCAGCTGAACAGACTTTGATGAAGTTTATGTTTTGTTTATTTGGACTCTTTTTCTTATTCATGACTCGCTGTGAATCTGAAAACTAATCATTATTCCTTTTCTTCAGTTTTCTCACAGACAGCTTAATGCTAAGGGTTTTATAAAAAAAAAGTCCAGATGAAGAAAGGTGGGAAATATGTTCATTTCAAACTGCTTTCAGTCGTTTTTAGTTGTCCTTCATTATTGTATATAACGACAAACGGTTCAGGTCAGCTGATCCAGATGTTGCTGCCTGTGTCCTCACTAGAACTATAGAAAGTAGCAGATCAGACAGCTGCAGCTGATCCAGATGCTGCTGCCTGCGTCCTCACCAGAACTATAGAAGTGCAGATCAGACAGCTGCAGCTGATCCAGATGCTGCTGCCTATGTCTTCACTAGAACTATAGAAAGTAGATCAGACAGCTAATCCAGATGCTGCTGCCTATGTCCTCACTAGAACTATAGAAAGTAGATCAGACAGCTAATCCAGATGCTGCTGCCTGCGTCCTCACTAGATATATAGAAAGTAGATCAGACAGCTGCAGCTGATCCAGATGCTGTGGTCTGCGAACTCTACCATCTGATAAATACACGTAACACGCAACTGGGGGAATCGTTATTCCATCACAAAAAGAAAAAATCTATAGACTATTAATAACAGGAGGTGAAATGCTGCTCCAGACAAGCTTTGAATGTGGTGATGTCATCAGTGTGCTTCTGTTCCCATTGACCCAGTTCATTCTGCATGCTCCCTTTCTCCCAGAGCTTAGACTTTCCTGGGTTCTAGTCCAAAACAGACTTGGTGAGAACAAAAGTCCGTACTTGTGTTCTTGTGAACTAAGAAATGGCCTGTGACATGTGAATTTAATATCTTAAAAGAGGAAAAGAAGAAGAAAGTGTTTTAACCAAATGCCATCCTTTCTGTCCAAGAACGTCATGCGGTATCAGCTGTGATGCATGGAGGTACAGCAACACAGTTGATCATCTGTAGAGGGAGAATATGGTAACTCCACCATCACAGTTTCAGACAGACAGCCAGACTGAGAAATGACAGACAGACAGAGGAATGACACACAGACCGAGAAATGGCAGACAGATAGAGGAATGACAGAAAGACTGAGGAATGACAGACAGATATAGGAATGACAGAAAGACCAGGAATGACAGACAGACTGAGAAATGACAGACAGACAGAGAAGGAATGACACACAGACCGAGAAATGGCAGACAGATAGAGGAATGACAGAAAGACTGAGGAATGACAGACAGATAGAGGAATGACAGACAGACTGAGGAAATGACAGACAGACCGAGGAATGACAGACAGACCGAGGAATGACACACAGACCGAGAAATGGCAGACATATAGAGGAATGACTGAAAGACTGAGGAATGACAGACAGATACAGATGAATGACAGACAGACTGAGAAATGACACAGACAGACAGAGGAATGACACACAGACCGAGAAATGGCAGACAGATAGAGGAATGACAAAAAGACTGAGGAATGACAGACAGATAGAGGAATGACAGACCAACTGAGGAATGACAGACAGACCGACGTAATGACAGACAGACGAAGAGCTAGACAGACAGACCAAGGAATGACAGACAGACCAGGAGATAGAGAGCAGACAGACTGAGAAATGACAGGCGGAAAGAAGAATGACAGACAGAGACGACGAGTGATGACAGACAGACCAAGCAATGACAGACAGACCAGGAATGACAGACAGACCAAGGAATAACAGACAGACAGACAGAGGAATGACAGACCAAGGAATGACAGACAGACCGAGGCTTGACAGACAGACAGAGGAATGACAGACCAAAGAATGGCAGACAGACCAAGTAAT
>JAGKQL010000015.1:27248323-27278323 GCA_018398635.1 Cyprinodon brontotheroides | reverse complement strand
GAGAGGAATGACAGATGAGCCGAGAAATGACAGACAGGCGAGGAATGACAGACGAGACTGACAGACAGACAGACAGATGAGGAATGACAGACAGAGCCGAGGAATGACAGACAGACCGAGATGGTGACAGACAGGCGAGTGACAGACAGACGAGGAATGACAAACAGACAATCACAGACAGACCGAGGAATGACAGACAGAACCAGGAGTGACAGACAGATGCTAGGAGTGACAGACACGCGACGAATGACAAAGCGACAGCATGGAATCACAGACAGACAGAGGCAATGACAGATGGACCGAGAAATGACAGACAGGCCGAGGAATGACAGACAGACTGAGGTGACAGACAGACCGAGGAATGACAGACGAACCGAGGAATGACAGACAGGAGGTGACGAGACAGGACCGAGGAATGACAGACAGATCGGAATGACAAACAGAACCGTGGAATCACAGACAGACAGAGGAATGACAGATAGACAGGCGAGAATTGACAGACAGAGCGAGGAATGACAGACAGACGAGGAATGACAGACAGGCGGAGGAATGACAGACAGAGGACTGACAGACAACCAACAGGAAGATGACAGACAGACCGAGGAATGACAGACAGACCAAGGAATGACAGACAGACCGAGGAATGACAGACAGGCCGAGGAATGACAGACAGACAGAGGAATGACAGACAGACAGACCAAGGAATGACATCAGTCAAACTGGGAGCACAGGAACTAAAAAACTCAAAGTGAGCTGATAGTAGTGAAGAGCTAAAGCTCTCCATGATATAAGGAGGGATGTAGATTAGCATTTTGTCACACAGGAAGAAAAAGGGATTTCTGTTCAGCTCTGTCATGTCTGCTGCTGCCCCCTGCAGGCGTTTCCACCCGGAGGCTTTTTCCCAGTTCTTTATGCCTGGGGCAATTGCCTTTAAATAACACTTTAGCTGTTATCATAATAAACAACTCCCAAACAAGAATGTACCTGATTTCACCAGTTTAGCGGAGAGATGGGGAGTCTAAGTGCCACGGTTCATGTGGAGGAATGAAAGTGTCCAGCAGGTGGCGTCTCTCTGTCCTCTCGTCATCATTCAGAGGGAAGGATGTCTGAGATCTCATATGAAGCTGAAGCAGAACTGGATGAGGCTATCGGACGGGGCACTAAAACTGTTTGCCCAGTTAGGCGGCGCAAGTGAAGTTAGACACTGTCGTTAGACAACATGCAGTCATTTATAAATGTTTTAAATCAGGTTGGGTCCGAATTAGCCAGCAGGTGGGTCCGGATTCAGACCGCAGTCTGCTAGTCCATGACCTCTGGTCTAGAGGCTTTGATCCAGATATCTTCAGGTGTGTATTTATATGTAAAAGACATTCTGTGAAATCATTTATACACATAGACATCAACATGTTAACATGTCCTAATAATGAACTGAATATTTATGGGTGTCATAATTTATTCCAGGAGTAAAAGACAGCAGCTGATAATCAGTTAATCAAACAGAAACATTCAATGTTTTGTTTTTTTTGTTTCTCACACTGATTTTCTATCTCATCAAAGTTGGTTTAATAAATAAAGACTTTGTGGACGAGATCTTATTTGGTTTCTGACTCGATCTCTGCATACGGACATTAATCCCGTTTGATCTCTGGACGTCTGGAACTTTGCTTTTTAATCCTCTTTTTTTCATCCAGGAGACCATGAGTGTGGCCAGAGGCATCGAATAACAAATTACAAACACTTTGTTATTTTACTAAAATAGAAATGGGCTGATTAGAAATGAGCTCCTAGAACATAATCAGAATTTACACCTAGATCTATATTATTATTATTAGTGGCAGATCCTTCATAGCAGAGGTTTGGGACCAAAGCACAGGAGGGTGTGTGTGGGTGGTCATGGATTGGTTACCCTGTGAGGACCATTCTGCTATATTTAGGGGACCTATAGGTACTAGTGAGGACCAAGGACTGATCCGCTCTAAGCTGGAGAGTTTGGTGGAAAAACAACCTGAATAAAATGTGAAATGCAAACATATTTGTATTAAAAATCATGACAGTGATCAATGCTACAGTGACGCTAGCTTGTTCTGTAATACAGCTCAGTGGCAGTTAGTCACAAGTTATTCTAAAGAATCAACTAAAATATCAGTGAAGCAATAAACCATCTTCAGAGGTTCTACGAGTCGAATCCATAGAATGAAGACTTTCTACATCCTGAAGCATCATTTTAGTTCATAACTATGGTCATCATTATGAGGTTAGTATTAAAGTCATAATTTTAAATATTATCCTGCGCAGTGAAGGAGCCTTTGACTGTAAACATTTGGTGGCATTTGCCTGAAGAATTCTCTGTCTATTCTGGGATGAATCGATAAAGAAAATCTATTATTTTCACCTTTTGAGTGAACAGAATGGAAGCAGCTTTACAGTTTGTTTAAGCCGAATTCCTTATTTGACTATTTTATTGATAGAATTTATCCTCTAATAATTGGAAACCTCAAAAACCTGGAATAACCCCCCTCCTTTAATTTGGTCTGAATGTACCCGATCTCCACTGCTCCCTTGCTCCCCTAACAGTGACATATTAAGGACATGTGTGGCTAAAAGTTTCAGAATAAAAGCCTTTCCTGTTTAGCTGTTATATAATCATAAACTCCAGCTCGCCTTCTTCATCATGTTGGAGATCAAACTGTAAGTGTGGCTACATTTAGTAAATGTGGAAGCAGATAATTGCTTCTCTGCATAAATAAAACATTTCTAGCTCAGAACAGGAATAAAACTCTCTAAAGCCTTTTAAGGCAATAAATAATAATGAGATCAGCTATAAGCCTTTGATAACTTAGTTATTAAAAAGACATTAAAGCAATTTGTCTGATTTATTCTGAACAATCCAACATTGACAGGATCTCTAGATTCTAGAAGCATGAATGGACATTTATTATGTTTTAAACAGGAAGGTAACAGAAATGTGATTTAGGTTTATAAATGCTTTAAATGAGGCTGTGGGACTTTTTGGTTCCTGGTCTCTGAAGCTGAACGTCCTGTTTGGTGCAGAGATGTTGGAGAAAAATCTTTCACAGTTTTTGGCTCCTGCCGGACTTTAATTCAATGCTTTTCTGTTTATTTTTTCTGACAATCGAACATAAATATATAAAAGTTGTAATGTAACATATTGTTCCTCTGGTTATCTCCTGGACTGACCTGAAGCATTACGGCGCTGCTGTGAGGATTTTGTTGTAAAAAGCTCTTAAACCATCTGTTTCTCTTTGTCTGGTTAGTTTTGTGTTTAATCTGTAATCTGAGTGAAACGGGAGCAGAATAAGGATCCTGGGAGCTTCAGCTTCAGCTTCTCTCGCTGCTGCGTCTCCATCTAATGTTCTCTAATCCAAACTGGGTCAAGTAAACAGATCATTTTGCAAACAGAAAAAGGTTTATGTTTTTCTGACTTCATCTCTAAAGCGATCAGAAACATTTGTTCCACGCTTTGAGCCTTCATCCCACAGACGCTAATAAATGGTCATTAGCATTTTTTAAAGTGCATAAGGCAGAGAATGTGCTTTATTAGGTGAGTTCAATCAGAGTCTGACACCCATAACATCAGCATATTCCTGTAAGGAAGCACCTGTTTACTGCAGGATGTGTTTCATTTGGGCAGAAAGGGTGAGAAATAACAACAGGATTATTTACTGTGATTAATACCATTTATTACCTTAAAGCCTCAGACTGTTTGGACATTTGGAGCTGAGTGGACGGCTGCTCACTTCCCCAAACCTTTAACTTTGATTCCTGCCACCAGATGAAAGTCCTGCTTTCAGGGAGTTATTATTACCTTTTATTGTGCGATTGATTTTATAATAAAGCTGCTGTTCATATCACCGGCTAGGATATGAAATAATCTCTGAATGAAAAGGCTTCGCTGGCTTATCTGCAGACTAATTAAAAGACCGCTGACGTCTGATAAGACGTTTATTAAAAGGTGGATCCCACTTCATAAAGGAAAAGCTCTGAACACACTGGAGCATTTTTACGGTTTGTTTCCTTCTAACAATAATTCCTTCAATCTAACATAAAGAATTAGACTTCCTCTAATGCATTTATTGTTTCCTCATACCTGGCATTTATAGCAAGATCTTCATGTTTTTATTCAAAGTTATTAATGTTTCATTGAATTGATCATGGAGGTTATTTTATCTAATTCATCTGTTTATGTTTTAGAGACTAGATATTAAGTTCTTCACTAATTCATCTCTTTCCTCTCTGAGCTTCATCTGCAGGAGCTTCTGCCATAGATGTTGGCTCTGGAGCATCTATGGTCTGCAGTGGTCACCATGGCGACGGCTGATGCTGATGGGATTGTTGGACCTGGACCGTCCGCTCCGCCTCACAGCTCAGAGAAAGGAACTTTAGAGAAACCAACTCCTGTCTTTTTTCTTATCTACACAGCAGGAATAGAAGGGTTCTATGGCAAACCCTCTGATCTAATAAACTGAACTCAAACCAGGCATGTCGCTGTTCTGCTGGGAACCTTAGATGTGGATGAGGTCTGGTTTATACTGGTTCTGTGTGATGGTCCAGTACTGGGAATGCACTTCCATTATTTTAAGTTTTTTTTTTTTTTAGCAGGTTTGAATGTAACACTGTAAACCATAAAAGCCCAAAGAAGATCAGATAAAGAAAGTTTCTTTGATATTTTAATATTCTTCTGTTGTTTTTGTTTTATTCTTTTGCAGTGAATTATCTAGATAAATAAACTTGTATTCCACCAAATGAAATGTTTTGAAATAAACATCCTTTCTGCACTAAAGAGTTCAGCCTGACTGAGGAACGTCAGACTGAACCTGATTGGTAAAGATACAGCTTCTATATAAACCACATCCGTCCAGAGAAGCTGATGGGAAACATCTGCAGCTTCGCCGTCTGTACCTGCAGTCACTGAGATTTACTGTAAGATCTGCAGCCACAGGAACATTGGTGGGAGTAGAAACCCTATCAGCTGCGATCACAGAGAGCCGAACCCTCCAGAGTGACGGTGAAGTGTGAAATTGCGTTTCCAGCATTGTGTCAGTCTGCTAATTCTACCTGAAGATAATTAATAACGATCCTCCAGTGAGGCATTCAGGCACGCCATCTATGCTGCACTCCTGTGGCATTTCACAAAGCCGGCGTGGAGACAGTGGTTCTACATGCGGGATGAAAGGAAACATGATGTGAACTGGGAGTGTCTGTCGCATTCAGGCTTCATCAGGTGTGCGACCGGCTCTGTAATCTGCTTTTTTTAAAAAGACGACGTGTGCAACACTATGCAACTAATGGTTCCTCAGTAATGATCCCACACAGAAGCTTAAGCCTGCAAAGTTTCAGCGGCTCTCACGAGGGATCACAAGCCATTAGCTGAGCCTGCAGGGACCAGAGGGCCCGATTCTATTGAACGGTTCGCTAATGTTTTTGCTCCTTTGAAACATAAAGAAAGAGTGGTGGAAAAATACCCAGGAGCCTCTCAGAAGTGATGGGTAAGAAGAAAAGGAAAGTTTGACTGGAACAGAGACAGGAAAGTTTGCAGCAGTGAGCAAACAGTTTATCTGAACAGCAGGTATGGCAGGCAGGCCGAGCGTGTTTAAGGATTAATAAATGGGTAAAGGAACTCCTTTAGAACAGCGTTCACCTTCAGATAAAAGCTGAATGCATCTCTATAAAATACCAGAGAAAATCTCAGACATTATGTTCATCTCAGCGTCTAACATAAGACTTTTATGAACATAAAAAGTTGGCTTTTCTTTTCAGATCCGACCAGAAACATAGTTTTCTGTCTCTGGTTGCATCATGATGTCAGTCTTTAGTCTACAAAGCAAGCAGTGCAAAAACAATCTAAAAATAAGGTAATAATTCTTAAAGTGAGTCTGTTCCCCCTTAATTTGAGCAGGTAAATAAGATGATTTGCCAACTGAATGATTATTTTTACGCTTAAAATAAGATAATTATATAATATGCACCTGGAATAAGAAAATACAATTTCTTATTTTGTATTTAAACTTTTCCGTTGGCAAAGTGTCTCCTTTACCCCCTCATTTAAAAAAAAATGACTTTCATAGATTAGGATTTTTTGCAGTGTGTGTTTTTCTTATAACTGATGTCCTGCTGCTAAATGCATAAATCTCGCTTTGTGAGTTTTAACTGACGGCCACAGCTGCACACATGACGGGTGGTTTTTACAAGCGTCACTTGGAAGCTTCTTAGCATTTTCCTGCACTTGTCGCAGCCCTGCATTGTCCTTGGGTTCAAGCTTTTCCCAGAGGATCTGTCAGCTCAGGAGCAGCCAGAAGCGAATCAGTGTGATGGAATGATGTGATCAACATGCAGCTCCTCACAGAGCAACATGCTGCAGGTTCAAAATATCCCTGGATAGACCAGTATAGTTTACATTCATTTGCAACTCACCATCTGATTCAATTAGAACCACCTGGAAGATTTGATTTTATAAAATACAGGAACTCCTGGCCTGGAGCGGCGCTGATCCATTTGAGCCTCTGTGGTCAGACTCTTGGTTCAAACATTTTAGGAAAATCTGGTGACAGTTTGTGTTGTTAAGAACAACCAAGAAGGCTGCTGCTTTTATTGAGGTTTTTCAGCTTCCACCGATAAAAACTGATAAAAAGAAATTCCAGCAGCATAATGCAATCAATCAGAGCCAAAAGAAGAGCAACAGTTTTCTGGATTTTCCTGGTTTGTGACTGAAGAGAAACTGTCTGAGGTGTTCAGTGCCAGCGGATATATCCGGAACAGGAGACATTAAGGTGGTTGGACGCTGATATCCATGACAGACTTCATTTTCTTTATAAACTCATTTTCTATTGAAAACTTTCCTCCCGTTGCTTTATTTTGTTCTGTTTTTTTTCATGGTTTGCCTTTTTTCTCAAACTGTATGAATACCTGAATCCTTCAAAGGCTCAGAAAAATGATTCATTTTCAGCTTCCAAATATTCAACTGAAAACAACTTCAGAGAGAAATTTCCATTTAGAATGAAGCAATAGTTTTACCGCTCTGCCTTTAGATTAAAGCCTCAGACGTCGGCTCGTCTTTCCTCAGGGGCCTAAAACGTATTCCTGTCATTTTAATGCTGATGGCAGAGATTAGCAGAGATTAGCGGAGATTAGCAGCTGGTCCTAAAATCGCTGCAACCTTTGCCCTCTTCTTTATTAGAAATATTTCTTTACTGATACCCTTTTTTAATAAATTAGCATTTAGCTAACCTCTTTATCTGCTCAGTAAAGATCATTAGACTTTTGATAGTTTTCATTTTTTGGAAACAAAAATAAAAAACAGAAAAAACTCATTACAGATAAGCATGTTTTGAATTTTTTATGTCTGTGTTCCTCCCAGCAAACAGAAACGTTCATGGAAACAGAGGATTAACAGGATTGGCAGAATAACTCAAACTGTTGCTTATCAGACATTTAGTCAGAGCAGAAGAAAAGCTTTTAACCCGTTCATTGATTTTAATCTTTCCAAAATATGAACGTTATTGTGCGTAGATATAGATTAAACAGATGCTGGTGAAAAGAATGAAGATGAATGAAGAAGTTATTTCAGGACTGGTTTGACTTCACTGGCTTCCTGTTTCTTTTAGCATCGATTTCAGATTTTATTTAATGTTTCTAAAAATCTATATGCAACTGATCCATGAAGAAACTTTGCAGAAAAATGTACAGATCTTCTAACCAGAGGTTTTTAAAATCTGGATCTTTGGAGTTTTTCATTTCATCGTTAACGGAAAACACTCGGCTCTGCTATTTTCTTTTATTTGTTTTAGGACAAAAAAAAAGAAACCATAACAACCAAATTAAAGTTGAACCAAACTGTGGCAAATATAAGAGCTGCGAAGAACGTGTTTGATCAGAAAACAAAAAACAAAATCTATGAAAATATGTGAGAAAAATGGAGTCGGTTATAAGGATAATTACTGAAAACAACAACAGTAATAACACAAATACTATTTAATGCACTTTAAATATAAGTAAAATCATTTAAAAAGATAAAAATACAAAAAGCTGATGTATTAATAAATAAAGCTCTGAGTTTGTACTGCTTGATAATAAACTTTGATCCAGTCTGACTGGAGGACGCGGATAAATAGTCTCAGTTAGGAGACTCGTAAATTGTTGTTATATAAATAAAGTGACATTGGAAGTTATATTCTCCTTTTAACTGGTATATCTTGCCAACAAAGTTGGGCTTCATTTGGCAGCTATGCTGCTTTTCTAATAAAATAGATCCATAAAAATCCCTCCTGTTGTCTGTAAATATTCTGCAATAGATTCAGTCATGTTTTTTTTTTTTTATTAAGCTGAAAAAATGTTGTTTGCTTCCTGCTGCATCAATCAAACCTACATAAATGTATTTCTTTTCCAGCCAATAATATTATTTTGTTGTTTTCTTTCTGTCCAGATGTGACCACAAACTCCATGTCCCTCCTGCATATAGAGCAGCTGCAGCATTTCTGAATCCTTTTTCAAACATGTCTCAGGTTGCATCAGTCCAATCACATCCTTCTCTCAGATTGTTGCACATTTTACTCATTATTTTCACGTCTCTCATATTGCATATCTGTACATCATGGTCTCAAGCCTCCGTTTCCACGCTTCAGTCAAGGTCTCTTCTCCATAAAGAAGCAGCAGCTTTATCCTTTGGACATTTTGTAAAGTTTAAGAACCTGAAACTAGTTTTTAAAAGTGTGATCATCCTGGTATCGCCTCTGCTTTCTGCCCTCTGACTCCAGCCTCAGGCAATGGGGGCAGAACATTCCAGAAGCTGAGAACACCTTTAGCTCCAGATGTTCTTCAGAAGGACAACAATGTGGACTCTCTCCTCACTGACCTGAAACTACAGACTGTTTTTGTGATGACTCTGCACTTTTTGGTTCGGTTTAAATTTTCTTCTTTTGAGTTTTCAGTTATACTTTCATTTACGTATTTCTGTGTTTTTTAGTTTACTGGTTTACTTTCCATTTTGTGTTATTCTAGTTATTGGTGATTGTATTTGAGTTCTTAGGTATTTGTTGCCCTCTGCTGCCCTCTTGTGACAGTCTCTTTTTCTCTAGCTCCCTTCTAGACTCCTCTGTCCACACCTGCTCCCAGTCTGCTAATTAGCCTGGTCTTTCTTCAGTCTCCCATTTATTCACTTCCTGTTCAGTCACTGTTGCTGGTTCCTTGTTGTTGTTTTGTAATTAATATAAACATATGACTGTATATTTACAGTCTACATTATATTTACATTAATCAATTAATTAATTTTAATATATATAAATAAAATAACCCATTTTATCCATCAGTTCATCAGTGTGATGGCGGTGGGAAGAAGCTGCTGCAGAACCTGCTGGTCCTGCATTGAATGCTGTGAAGCCTCTTCCCCAGAGGGCAGCAGGAGAACAGTCCATGGTGGGGGGTGGGGGTCAGCTGATGATGTCACGGGACACGCAGCGCTGGGATGAAAAATGTCTTCTAATGGAGGGAAGAGGAGCCCCCATGATCCTCTCTGCTGTTCTCACCTTCTTCCAGTCTGAGGCGCTGCAGCCTCCACACCACACAGTGAGACAGCTGCTCAGAACGCTCTCTATGGAGCTTCTGGAGAAGGTGGGGGAGGATGGGGGGCAGGTGGGCTCTCCTCATCCTCCACAGGAAGTCCAAGCGCTTCTGGGCCCTTTGGACCAGTGAGGTGGTGTTTCCAGTCCAGGTGAGGGTGTCTGTGATGAATTTGGTGCTGCTGACCACCTCTACAGCTGAGCTGTTGATGAGCAGTGGAGCGTGGTTAGGACGGTTCTTCCTGAAGTCCACCATGATCTCCTTGGTCTTCTCCACCTTCAGGATCAGGCTGTTATCTCTGCTCCACCAGCTGCTCCACCTCCTCTCTGTAGTCCAGGTCGTTGTCGTCTCTGATGAGGCCCACCACCGTGGTGTGGTCTGCAAACCTCACCATGTGATTGGTGGTGAACCTGGGGGACGCAGTCGCATGTGTCATCAGGGTGAACAAAAGCAGGGGACTCAGGACCCAGCCCCTGAGGGGAGGGGCTTAGACTGATGACATCAAAGGTGGCATCCTAATCAGATGCCTGAGCCACCTCCCCAACTGGCTCCTCTCGATGTGGAGTGCGAGCAGTGGCTCTGCTCTGAGTCCTCCCCTAATGACTGAACTCCTCCCCCTATCTCTAAGGGAGTCAAACCACGGAGAAAATCCGCTAATTTCAGTCGTGCTTGTATCTGCGTATCTTGTTCTTTCGGTCGTGACCCAGAGCTCATGACCATAGATGAGTAGAGGAACGTAGATCGACCGTAAATCGAGAGTTTTGCTTTTTGGCTCAGCTCTCTTCACCACAACAGCCCACACTTCACAGCAGATGCACTGCACCAACCGGGCTCTGTCGATCTCCCGCCTTCCTCCATCTTCCGGCCAAATAGCATTCGTGAACAAGACCCTAAGATACTTAAACTCCTCCACTAGGGACAGAACATCCTCCCCAACCCTCACCGAAGGCACTCTACCCTTTTTTGGCTCAAGATCATGGTCTCGAATTCAGACGCATTGTTCCCTATTAAGTATAAATATTACCATATTAAAATAAATGCATTTGAAAGAAATGGTCTGATCCATCTGTATTGTTGATGTTACAGAGGTGAGTCTTTTTACCTGGTTTGAAGATCAGCCTTGTGTCATCTATCACTTTGCACGTGTTTAAATACAAGTGGTTTAAGAATCAGGCCCTTAAAGAGTTAATTTATAAGTATTCTACATAAAGTGTCAACAAATATAATGATATAAAATCATCAGAGGAAGACGCTGAACTTCTTTGGTACCTGCTCCTTATACAGATG
This sequence comes from Cyprinodon brontotheroides, assembly GCA_018398635.1. Taxonomy (NCBI): domain Eukaryota; kingdom Metazoa; phylum Chordata; class Actinopteri; order Cyprinodontiformes; family Cyprinodontidae; genus Cyprinodon; species Cyprinodon brontotheroides. The sequence continues at coordinate 27,267,463 of JAGKQL010000015.1, read as the reverse complement.
CTGTCTTTTTTTGTTTTGTTTTCTGGCCCTTTCAGATGCCAGGCTAGTCTTAGCTTTCAGCTCCATGTGGCCTTAAGTTTCTCCATGTGTTAAAAACTTTATTGGTAACTGGCCTGTACTTGTATAGCACTTTTTCAAATCAGGAGACTTGACCAAAGAGCTACATCCAGTCATTCACCCATTCATGCACACATTCACACACTGATGGTGGCAAGCTACATTGTAGCCACAACTGACAGAAGCGAGGCTGCCATACACATGCACCACCAGGCCCTCTGACCACCATCAGTAGACAATGCAAGTGAAGTGTCTTACCAAATGACACAACCACACTGAAACCGGGGCTTGAACCATCAATCCTTGGATTGCAGGGCAAACTCCTACACCAGACGCCACTGTCGCCCCCGCCATTATTATCCTAGCAGATGTTATATTTTCCTTCTATCTTGTCAGAGTTTGGATAATCCTGGAAAAAGTGACAATGAGCAGCTACACAAGCTAAAATGCTTCTGCTGTCATTGCTGTGGTCTTTGGTGTCTGTGGGGTCTCATGGAGCAGCAGGTGTCCTCAGAGGGCGGGGCTTAAGGGGACCTTCTTCAGATCCCTTTAGCTGTTAAAGAGGAGATGGCTGCCAATCATTTGACGTCTTAGTGTCAACCCATGGGGTACATCAAGCCCCTATTCTTCTTCTCTGTTGATTCAATCAACAATCAACAATGCAATCAACTGGTTTTCCTTAGATAGAAAACTTTGTATCAGGTTTGGACTGTATGATCTGGTGGTTCGAACTGTAAAGTGCCTTGAGATGACATGTGTTGTGAATTTGGCTTCATATAAATAAACTGAATTAGAATTGAATTGATTCTCCAAGTGTTTTCATTGAAGCCGCCACCAAGGTCAGCTGCCAGTTCTCCTCTGGATTAGTCTCTGTAGGAAGCTTCCTGGAATCACAGCTGAAACATCATTGTAACCATAAATCCTCCATGACTGTCATCTCCAGAACTCCGGTTTCCTTGGTAACTTCCAGCATGATCTGTCCATTATCCAACGCTGAGGACCCTCTTCCCTCGGACTCTGTTCACACCCCCCCAGCAGCAGTATCAGACGCATCTGGACACACTTTACTGGACGTCTGAGCTTAATATGGAAAAGCAGCAGAAATGAAGCAGCAAAAGCTTTTTTGCTGACCAAAGCAACGTCTGAATGTAGCATAAGGATCCTCAGTTGGTTTCAAAGTGGGTAGAGCAGGTCAGACGAGATCGGGATAAGATGAAGCACTCCACAGCATTGTTTTTGTGCTTGGAACCTTTCCAGAAGGATGTTTTTTTGCTTTGTTTTTTCCCTCGTGGAAGAACTTTAAGACCAGGTTAGTGACTCACACATTCATTGTCATCCTCTACCAGATAGCGGTGGTCACTAACCTGTGTTCTCCTCCTGCAGAGCTTCCTGCCTTCGTTAAACCTAACTGTCTTTCTGTCTGGAATAGTGATTCCTTTGGTTCTGAGCCTGAAAAACACGATCAGGCCTGATGACTGTCATATTCCGCATTTATGTACCCATTTTATGATCATGTTTATGGCTGTCATTTCTTAAATATTGACTGTATATCAAAAGCAGTTCAAAAATATATATAACTTTACTTAAAATATTTATGTAACATGAAAGAAACCTACATTTATAAATCTGTTTAATAATTTAGTTGCTTATGTTAAGTTTAATAAACCATTAGTAAGATTTGTTTGACTTATATTTATACTTATATTTAGTGATTAGCATCAAGCCTTTAAGGTCAGACTGCCTTCTCTGCCATCACCCTAATCTTTACCTCCCTCCACAGATTCTCAGTCAGATTCCAGTCACGGCTTCTGATGGGTCACAACAAACATTGGTTTCAGTTAGAAGAAACATGTTGGCAGGATTAAAAGTTCAGAAGATGCTGTTGTTGTTACCACAGAAAATCTTTGTTTTTAATTATTTTAGAGAAAACACCCAGAGAGCAGCAGATGAGAAGATGAAAAACGCTGTGATGATACCAGAGGCCAGCTGAGAAACAGCAGATGACAGAAAGGGCAGGAACGTTAAATAATCCCTTTTTCCAACCAAGATAAGCACAATCCACACATTTTTTTTTTCAATTAAATCAAATTAAACCAAGGAATAAACTACCAGCTTCTAATGTAATATTCATTTTCCAACGATGGGAAAGATTGAATTATTTTCCCTTTAGTCACATTTCTGTCTGTCACACTCTGGAGCCCTTGATACCAACTGTTTGAAGAGACGGGCTGCTGGTGCATCATCTGTTTACATGATGAAGGACAAAGACAGTAAATATCCAGATAAAAATCTATTAGCGTTTAGCTGATGCTAACCCTCTGTTGCGTTTTCCTGTTGCCTGGTTTGTAAAGGTAAATTCTCGGCTCTGTGAGCATAAAATGTTTGGCCTCTGTGTTATTTACAGACACACAATGGGCTCATTAAATGCTGGATTAATCCTGGTTTATTGCTTCTTGAAAAATAAAAACATAAAAAAACTAAATAATAAGAAAAAAAACTTTTGCAACTATGTTCTGTTTAAAGGAAAAGTCGCTCATATTCAGAATTTAAACTTCTGAAAGTTCTTTTTAAATATTAAATGATTCCATCCTGTTCAATAAGAGTGATCAGTGTTTTTTTTAATTCAGAGTAATTTTCATGTGAATGTGTGCTTTTACTGGAGGCATCCATGTTTGTCAAAAGAACACTACTGCCACCTACTGGTTAGTGACAATTGTCACGGTGCGGTATCGGCTGTTGATCAAGTCCCAGTGCTGTATCTGGTGTTTGTCACAACGCCAGCTATTATCCGCGTTTTCATCTTGAAAACATTCTTTCTTCAAATGTTGGCTACGGCACCATTACGGTTTTTCTCTGGCCAGAAGTTCGATGGCAAATCCTCCCTCTTCAAGTTGGCATCTAACACGACCAACCTGTCCGTGGAGGATCAGGAATCAGAAAAGGTGGAATAACTCTTTTTTTTTCACTTTTTACCCCATGTATTCCAGCATCCAGCTGCCATGCACGTGGGCATTGTCAGTTTCCACTATAAACTCTGGTGGCGAATTTCAATGGTGAGAAGTCACTCTGGAAATATTCAATAATTGTTGTTGATTGCAGATGAGTCTAGTAGTTCCCATTGATTTAGCTTGGAAAGCGGGGAGGAATGGCGCTAGGCTAACCGCACCGTGACGTCACTGCTGGAAGATGGCAGGAGGGAGGGGTTACTATATTGGGACTCAGTGATCGCCACGTAAATGATTGTTTTTATTGTTTTACTGATTAATGCTTAATTTAATTAAAGGGTTCATAGAATGATTCTATAGGGTATCTGGTTCTGGTCCTTCAGGTCTCTAATAGGGTGTGTAACATTGATTGGGCTAAAAATGGTATATTAGCTGTTCTATGAGCCTTAATGCAGCCTGGTTAAAAGCCCTAGAATGAAAGGACAGGTTTGCTTCCTTTTATGGTATGATCATGAATATTTAGATGAGGTCCGGTCCAACAAAACATTACTTCCAGCTTGTGGTTGTGATGGCCTTACGGTGGGAACAGCCTCTCATTTCAGTAAAAGAAGTTTTAGCAAATCCTTTTTTGAACTGTCCAACATTTTGAAAGCTGTTTTTGGTAAAATGCTTCGAGCAAATGAACAGTTGAGCATCAAACTTTGCAGGGATCTTTTGATACACAAAAATAATCCATGCCTGTCGAGTCTTCGGATCCTTGAAGACTATGAAAATGTTCCACTTCGTCTGTGCAGTCTGGAACGCTGCATTTCCACCCGTGGTTCTGGCTCATTATAGAGAAACTGCCTGCTTTTTAGTTCTTGTAGAAGTAGGCTAAACAGCTAAACTGGTGTCTTCCATCTACCTCTATTCATGAACCAGTGGGCAGGTCTGCATAACAATTTCAGGGCGTGACAAAAGTACAGGCCAGAACCAAATAAGGAAACATCCCTGAGTTTACGTCAACTAGGAGCTTCGTTTGGATTCACTGTTTTATGATGGAAGTTTAGAATAGTGAGATTTGCAGAGAAAGGAGGAGTTGATGGGGTTTGAACTTCTCTGTACGTCCACTGAACTATTGTTATTAATGTATGACAATGGAAACTCGGTTTTTCATTCTATGACCCCTTTAAATCATCGCAAACATGTTAGTTTTAGGTATAAATAATGATCCATTGATTATTCCTGGCTGACTGGACTTTTCCTTTAAGACGTTCAGCAGTACCTGACTGACTAGCATCATCAACATGATTCCACTCTAACCTTTAGGGAGGATTAACTAAGAAGTTGTATCCTACAGATAAGTAGCTTATTTCAGTCAACAGGTTAATAATCTATTGGTAATTTGATATCATCAGGTAACTTTCACTTCTTAAAAGACCAGACTTTTATTTTTCTGGGCGATGCATTTTTCATCCACAGACAGTTCTCCACGCTGCTGCTTATTTACACATTTTCTTCTTCATTTGTTTTATTCGCTATCACTATGTCAGACGATGTGTGCATGGCACTAAAGCACCCCCCCCACACCACATATGGAGCTTCCTGTTTTCTATAGTTCAGGTTTGTGCAGTTGACATTCAATACCGTTAAAACTATAAAGTTCATAACTCAGAAATGAAAGCAACACAAACCAACGTTAAACCTAAGGAAGCATTCAGCCGATCATCATTAACACCACTGCTGATCCCCCCACCAATGATTCCAACACATGGGTGAACCTAAAGCAGCTGATGAGCAAAGTTTCTGTGTTTGCCTCCTTTCTTTTTTAGTTTGTATAAAAACATTGAGATGTTTGGTTAAACCTCTAATTTCTTGCTTAAGTAAGTTGACAGAATGGGGGCAGTCGAACCTAATTCGATACACGGTAATAAAAACGTGGCTTTTTTTGACAGAGCGTAACAAATTATGCATCAAAAACAGCTTTTCATTTTATTTCACGCTACCTTGATTAATGGCGAGGTGAAGGTTGAATAAAAAACAAAGAGGAAACCACCAACATGCTTCCAATACATTTTCTCTGGGTTTAATAGATGAGTAGAAAAAATAAAGCTGCAGGAAAATAGGAATAATTTAGATGTTTTATAGAAAATTATGAAGAAAGTTGCATTTAGAAACCATTGGGCCCATTTCCACCTGATCTGAACCAACAGCCAGGCTACTGTGACCACGGAGAACCAGCAGCAATCAGAACCTCTGCTCTGCTTGTTTTTCATGCGATCAAACTATTTTCCTCACCTTTGCAGACTAAATGCATCCCTGAGCCATCCTTCCACTGACACCACCAGGAAACCCTCCTGGACTTTCTCTCTCATCACTACATTGTGTTTCTTTCTCTGCATCTCATGACTAAATCGAATAGAAAAGCCCAGATCATAATTTCCACTCCACCCATTAAAAAGCTCCTCTTCCTACTTACATTTAATAACCGGTTACATCGAGCCTCCTCCATCCTCTCTCCACCTTCTCACCTCTCCTTGAGCATAATTGGATTGCTGAGCCCCCAACATTTCCTTCACCTCATTCATTTCAGATGTTTGACCTTTTCCAAGAACAGTTTTCAATCAGCCGGCGTTTCCCTCATCAGTGGAACGACTGAGTGAGCTTAGGCCATCAAAGTGCTGCTCCGTGTAGAAATGTTTAAAAGATCACACTCTTGTTGCTCATTTATACGTTTTTCCTATATTAGAAGTTGTTTTGAATCATTCTAGTTAATTCAATTCTATTCAGTTTATTTCTATAAGCCCCCATTCACATCATGTCATCTTTAGGTCACTTTTTATATAGACAATCTCAACCAGATCATCCAGTCAGACAGCGACAGTGGAGAGGAAAAACTCCCTTTAAACAGGAAGAAACCTCCAGCAGAACCGGAGGCTCAGTGTGAGCGGCCATCTGCTGAGGACACCCACTGGGAGTTCAAGGAGCATACAGCAGACATAGAAAAAAGAAGCATAGATACAAAAGTGCAACTGTCAACCAGCTCCACAGGCGGCCCCTGTCCCAGGAAACACACAGCCAGGCAGATGAGCTCGAGCCAGCTCCCATGTCAGAGGATGAAGAGAGCACATCCAAGTTAGTCACAGTCAGAGAAACAGGACTACACTGAAAAACAGGCCAAGCTCAACATCTAGAAACAAAGGTTTGATGGCAGCAGCACAGCTGATATTTCTCTCCAGGATGGAGTCACAGCCAAACAGGAACAGACCAGATGAAGCTACTATGAGAGAAAACGTTACAGAGAGCAGAGCGTTAGAGATTGAACTAACAGATTCTGCAGAGTGGGGAGAATAGAGATAGAATGAAGCAGAATGATGAAAAGAAGGGGTCCCTATGTCCTCCAGCAGTCTAAGCCCTATAGCAGCAGAACTATAGAGATAGCTCAGGATAAACCAAGTATTTTGGATGAAGAACCACAGTGTGGCAAAGATATTAAACAACATCAATTCACAACACGTCACCAAAAGGCACAAAGCAATCTGTCCTTCACTGGGAAATCAGCAATCACATTTTTCTGTATCAGGATACAGATCATGTCCTGTGATCCTAAAATTCACAGGGCAGCCAAGAGGAACCACCATCTGACTTTAACCATCGATAGAGTCTGAAACTTCTAGACAACAAACCACAGATCTACAGCCGTAAGATGAAGCAGCAATCAGTAGAAACCAGCATGTCAGGTTTTTAGTTTGATTTCTGTTTGACTTAGAAACCCTCCAGTCTCCTGACAAAGCGCCTTGATGACAGGTTTTAACAACTCATTATGCCGACATAAAGCAGTTAATTAGGAAACATTACTCCTTTTAACCCGTAGTCTCCAGATAAGACACCATAAGACTCGTCTCTGTTCCACTCCTGAAAGGGAAACAGATGTTTGCTGAAATCCCTCCTGTGTTATTAATGCAGCGCTTTCATGGAGGGATTCATCACTCTGCTTTGAGATCAACCAGAACAGCAGCAGATTTCAGGTGGAAGATCTGACCGCGTCTCCAGCTTTCTGATCACTAAATGCTCAGAATAAGAAGATATTTTATAATGAGGTCGTCTTAATAAACTACTGCTTCCTGTGCAGCCATCCTACGGTTAGGGACTAATGCCTTCTACTTTCTAATCAGTCTGAAAGCCAAGCAGCCATTCACAAACCGAGTTCTCTGGAACAGCTTCTAATACAGATTCAAGTTCAATTCATTAAATCCTCGTAAATAAACGAGCCCCTGTTTCTGTTTTTAATGTTTTAGATGGACCTACATCTGTGTTCGGGCTCTAACAGGACCAGGAGAGCAAGATGTGAGCAGGATGTGTTGAACTACATCTGCTATCTTCACAACTTTTGTGAGACACTTTTTTAAATAAAGTAGGATTTATTAGCAATTCATAAAAAAAGTTGATTTGAATTCTATAAATCAAAGTTTTCTGCCCAACAGCAATAATGAACTGCCCAGCAGCATTCTATACCCAGCTATTGTAGCATCTAGGATAGAGCTGTCAGTCTGGGAAACAATCTGGTTGGTATTTGAAATAGTAAAGGTTCACTTTTTTATTGGAACATAAAACTGACTAAAAGTAGACTGAGACCTTTTAGAGTTTTAGTTAGGGTGTAAATAATAATCTGTTTTGTATCGATGCATCGATCCAACAGCCAACGATCCGATGCATCGCATACGTCCGCAAGAGTATCGAGTATCATGTTTTTTTTTCCTCCCGTCTATTTTTATCCATTTGCTCCTGGGCGTAATTCTCCTCCGTGCTGCTGCGCAGCGCTAAACCTATTTTGCCCTCCTACCTCGCCTTCCTGGTTATACTCTTACAGCAGTGTGTGCGCAGTGAGCTTGACGCAAACATTTTTGATTTATGCTCCATATTGAAGCGTGGTCTTAGCTACACGATGTGGGTCTAGATACGGCCGAGGCGGTGAGGAAGTGGGGGCGGGTTTAGTCCGGACGACGGAGGGACATGACGGCCAAAAAGAGCGGAGATCCAGGTGGATCCAGGTGGCTTTGCCCTCATTGCACTGATTATGTGCAGGATTTTTTGATACGAGGCCTTTCAGAATCTATAACGCAGGGATATTATTCTTTTTCACTGAATGAGATTTTAATAGGAATAGGTGGAGTAAAACTTTTCTACTTCCTTTATTTGCTGTTGTTCTCAAATAAAATGCATAACGATATTACAGCTTTCATTGATTTATTTCAAATTTGAAACATTGTCTAGCCTGTAAGGTTTAGAAAAAAAATAATGAATCAATTAATCAAATGGCATCGTAGTGTATTCTTGAGTATCGAAAATAATCAAATCATTGAGTCAGGGAATCGATACTGAATCGAATCACCATGATGGGTGTGATTTACACCCCTAGTTTTAGTCGACTAAAACTGACTAAAACTCTCACATATGGTAATGACTAAAATGAGACTAAAACTAGTATAAAAATAGTTTTCATCCTGAAGATGAAACCTAAGATTAATGCCAGGAACAACACTGGTCGGAGGAAGGATCTTTGATAAAACGCTCTTGGTGCATTATATAGATATTTATATATAGATATGCAGCAAATAGTAACGTTTTCTTGAAATTAGTGTGTTTATTACCCTTGATTGAGTCATTTTTCCCATCGGAATAAGATGATTTACGTTTAAAATATGAGAGAAAAAACAATTTGAAGGGAAAACATGATCCGTTCATCTGTCTATGTCATGAAAATATTAATTTATTATAATATTGAGAAAGATAAATAAAACAGAGAAAGTCAAGCTTTGATTTATGCCACAAAGGATTTCCATAGATCACTAAAACCATGACCTTGGTGCTAAGCAACCGCTTCCCTGGTGGTCCTCGGTCTATGAAATCTATTTTATAAAACAGAATTGCAATAAATTAAAGCAGGATTAAGAATATTTAGATAAAATAGTTTATGTATTGGTTGAAAATGACGTCAGTTTAAAGATGAAGATGATTTTGGCAACATTCATGTTAATAAGTCGGCTTTTGGTAACAAACCAAACATAGATTGATGTTCGTGGATCATTGGAGGAAAACTCCAGCTGGTTTGGATACAGAACATAACACTAAACTCACAGTACATTCTATTCAGTTAAGTTCTATGCTCCAACTACCATCACATCAGGTTACTGTATAGATCCAGTTCAATCAGATCAGATTAAGGTTTCTATGGAAGCTGATAGCATCCAGTCATGGACTCTGCAGGATCGAACACCTGAAGCCTCATTCGCTTCAAAGACGCCTTTTTTAACACAGTCACATCAAATTAAATTAAAACTGACTTTAGGGACGAAAGTCTGCACTCGATGTCTAGTTTGTGGCATTTTAAGCAGCTGGACGGAGTAATGTGAATGAAAAGATAATTTTTTTTCTGCCTCATACTGAAGCCGCTGGTCAGAAGATGACAGAAAAACTAAGGAAATGAACTTTAAGGTAGCGGTTATACAATAACTCCACTCCATCATAGAGAGCGACTCCATCAGGAGGAGATCAGTGGATACAGAGATGTGATGTCATAGGGAATCTGGAGCCATCATATCTGTAACCTGGAGCCTTTAGTGGAAACAAATCCTTCATTTTCAGCCTCTCCTGCAGAAACTGAGAGTTTCCACCTCCAGCATGTGGAGGACATCCCATGATGCTCCTCATCCACCTCCAGCATGTGGAGGACATCCCATGATGCTCCTCATCCACCTCCAGCATGTGGAGGATATCCCATGATGCTCCTCATCCACCTCCAGCATGTGGAGGATATCCCATGATGCTCCTCATCCACCTCCAGCATGTGGAGGATATCCCATGATGCTCCTCATCCACCTCCATCCGTCCGCTCCGCCTGATGGTGTCTTCGCTTTTAGATTCATGGAGCAAAAAGAACTGATGATATTCTAGGATAATTCTTTTCTTCTGCAGATTAAAGCTCTGCCCGCGAAAAAATCCTCAAATATTTAACCTCACTGACAGTAAGTCATCATCAGCACATGATCTAAAATAATGTTTTTGTTTCCTCTCCTGTGGCGTCTCACCGGTCAGTAAAGTCGGACAGAGAGGCGGTGATGTCATAACCTCAGCCGTGTTCTGTCCCACAGACCATCTCCTCCTTTATCCTAAAGTTTGCATTCTGAAGCAATAAAGGGAATTCATCCCTTATTTTAACTTTATATCTCTAGTCGTTTATAAACATCAAAATATGAGAGACTTTGCTGCGGAACGTTAATTTTACGTTTGAAAACCACATTGAGAAATATTCAGACATCATGCCACAACATGCCATCAAAACTTTAATATTTGATCACATTTTATTTCAGTAAAATGTTTTTCATCTGCAGATAAAAACCAAAATACTGTTTTCCTCATTAAACTAATGAACAGAATTGTGTTCAGGGTTAAAAGTTAGCACACATCCCCCCGCTTAGCAGCTAGTTTCAGCTGAAATCTGTTCACACCCTGCCTGTGGCCATCTGCTGTAGCTGGACCCGCTCCTCACCTCCACCTTGAGATGTTTGAGGATATTTTCATCAGAGTATCTCCATGACAACAAGAACCGAGTCTGTTCCCCCAAAGATTCACAGAGTCCTGAAACTTTCAAATACTTTTAGCTTAACAGTGATGAATGGAGAAAAACGACGCTGATAATGAAGGCTGCGATGCTGATGGGAGTCAGAAAGATACACTTGAATCTCTGACCTTAATGCACAGCCTGACAGTGAGACAGCCTGACAGAAGCACGCTCGTCAGTGGCACAGCCAGAAGCACGGCTCAACAGGCACAGCCTGATGCAGCGCACAGCCCCTAATGTTCATACAACACGTCATACAGTTCGGCGCAGCAGGACAGCCCCATACAGCACAGCCCCATGTTATACAACCGCCAGTTTCACAGCCTGACAGCGGCACAGCCTGACAGCGGCATTGCTGGATAGCACGGCCTGTCGGCATACCTGACAGCGGCATCGCCTGTCAGTGTGCACAGCCTGACAGTGGCACAGCCTGACAGTGGCACAGCCTGTCAGTGGCACAGCCTGACAGTGCGCACAGCCTGTCAGTGGCACAGCCTGACAGTGGCACAGCCTGTCAGTGGCACAGCCTGACAGTGGCACAGCCTGACAGCAGGCACAGCCTGACAGTGGCACAGCCTGACAGCGGCACAGCCTGACAGTGGCACAGCCTGACAGTGGCACAGCCTGACAGAAGCACAGCCTGTCAGCGGCACAGCCTGTCAGTGGCACAGCCTGACAGCGGCACAGCCTGTCAGTGGCACAGCCCGACAGAAGCACGGCCCGCCGGTGCGGCACAGCCCCAGAGCGCGGCCAGCCTCTATGGTGGCATTGTGCCTGACACAGCTGCACAGCCACAGCCAACCAGCGCAGCCTGACAGCGGCCACGCCAGCGTGTACAGCTCGACAGCAACGCCTGCCAGTGCGCACAGCCCCGACATGCACAGCACAGCACAGTGGGTACGCTGCCAGCCTGCCAGAAGTACAGCCTGGACAGTGCGCAGCTCCACAGCGCGCAGTTCACGAGCGCACAGCTCACAGGCGCAGCCTGACAGTGGCACAGCCTGGACAGCGCCTGCCAGAAGCACAGCCTGCCAGAAGCACAGCCTGACAGTGGCACAGCCTCGACAGCAGCGCACAGCCTGCCCCATGCATTAGCCTGGACAGCGCATGCAGCCCCATTATGGGTACAGCCTGACAGTGGGCGGCTCGTCAGCACAGCCCTGACAGCTGCACAGCCTGACAGAAGCACAGCCTGACAGAAGCACGGCCCTGACAGTGGCACAGCCCAGCTGAGCGCATTGTGCCTGACTGCAGCATAGCATCAGCAGCATGCAGCCTGACAGCGGGCAGCCCCATGGTGCGTGAGACAACTGGCCAGTTTTCATACCTGACGAAGCATTGAAGCCATGACGGCTGCACAGCCTGCCTGAAGCACGCTGAGTGGCACATCCTGGACTTAGCTGCACGGCCTGAAGCAGAAGCTGAGCCTGTCAGTCTGATGGGAATTTAGTTTCACAGTCTGACAGCAAGCAAACAGCATGACAGCTGATTAGGAGAAGACTTGTTAGTGAGACAGATCTAGCACAGTGCAGATGCTCCAGACAGTGAGACAGCCTTATAGAAATACCGCCCCGAGCAGCGGCACAGCCTGGACAGAAGCACGGACCGTATCAGTGGCACAGCCTGACAGCTGCACAGCCTGACAGAAGCACGCCTGTCAGTGGCACAGCCTGACAGCGCACAGCCTGGACAACAGCATAGCCTGACAGAAGCACGGCCTGTCAGTGGCACAGCCTGACAGCTGCACAGCCTGACAACAACAGCACAGCCTGACAGAGGCACGGCCTGTCAGTGAGACAGCCCGACAGCTGCACAGCCTGCCAACAGCATAGCCTGACATTGTGACAGCGAGACAGCCTGCCAGTTTCACAGCCTGCCAGCGGCACAGCCTGAAAGCGAGACAGCCTGTCAGCTTGAGACAGCCTGTCAGTGGCACAGCCTGCCAGTTTCCCACAGCCTGCCAGCCGCACAGCCTGATCAGCGAGACAGCCTGTCAGTGGCACAGCCTGCCAGTTTCACAGCCTGCCAGTGACAAAGACTGACAGTGAGTAGAATAGAAATAGAATAGAAAATCCCTTTATTGTCCCACAAAGGGGTAATTATGGCGTTTATAACAGCAAAGAGTTATAGTAGAAGTGGTCACACCATGTGGACCTTAGGAAAATGTCTGAAATGACGATGCTATCTGGGTTTGGTTCCCTTCAGTCGCCGTCTGAGCAGAGATCCTGTGTTTCTAAATGTTTTCCTCATCATCGTGTTTCAGGATCCAGTTCTGCTGCAGTTGGAACTTTCTAACAAACGGTTTCTCTAAGAACTTCTCATATCTAAAGACCTGATGGAGGATTTAGTGATTTTCAGGAGAACAAGACCTCCAGAGTCCTGCTTTCCCAGCTTTAAGCTTTTCTTCTGGTTCAAGTCGTGTTTATTTAATAATCTCAAATGGTTATTATTTGGTTTATTTGTTTAATTGGGAAATTAATTATTTTTTAATTCAATCTGTTCTTTTTCTGAAGTCCAGGTTTTATCAGCAAAGTTTCATTTTATTCTTAGAGAACAAAGGTTCCTTCCTTCCTTCCTTCCTTCCTTCCTTCCTTCCTTCTTCCTTTCCTTCCCCTTCCTTCCTTCCCTTCCTTCCTTCCTTCCTTCCTTCCTTCCCTTCCTTCCTCTCCTTCCTTCCTTCCTTCCTTCCTTCTTAACAGAAAATATCCTTTCAGCCAAACATGTGATCAGAGACAACCGCGAGTGACGCGCCTGCCGATCGTTTTAAATAGAAAATCTAGATAATTCAGCCTAACTAAGGAATGACCTAATGAAAGGCCTCGGTATTAGTGTCGCCCGATGCGAATTAAATGGGCTGTGAAATGTCCGTCCTGTAAAGCCAGCACTTTAGCAGCTGATTCATCATGAAGAGGCGACGGCTTTCAACAGAGACGGTTTCCTTTAGACTGAAATCATTGAATTCATCTAGGATGGACCTGAACACTTAGAGAATCCTTTCTATCAGGTGTATCAGTGTATCTGGCTTTGGTGGTTTGCATTCAGTGTGAACATTTGTTACAGCAAACATGTGAGAAACGTCAGGACTCCCGGAGCCTCGACCCCTGCAGTCCACAGGAACCAGGCTGCAGACTCCGCTGTTCCACAGAACAGTGATCTGATGCTGAGGGCGTCTGCAACGGGGTCCAGAGGTGGCCCTGTTGTCCCTCGCCATTTTCCACTGGACTAGAAAAGTGAAACCATGAAGAAGTTCGGCCGTTCCTCTGGCAGGTGTCTCCATGCGAGCTCCCCTATGGAGTCTTAGAATATATGCTTTTCTTTTACATTTTATTTTATTTGGAAATATTGAGACCACTGTGATGTTTATGCGTCTGCAGTGTTTCATCAAACATAAAAACATTAGTTGTGGATCTGTGCAGGATTAGAGCCTAAAATACGACCTCTGACCTTCATGTGTTCTAAATTCCTACCTGGGCCCATTTCCTGTCTGTGCTCTGTGCATAACCGCCGCTAGCATCGCAGAATGTTTCTGGAAGGACGACATGAAACTGCCTGTTTTGTTTTTCCATAATATTGCTCCATGAACGCCTGTCTGCCTGCTGAGGATAAACAGTCTACATGTCGATGAATCAATGTGTCATATTTGCTTGACTGATTAATTAATTTTGAGTTTATATTTAATTTGATGTTATTAGAAGAATGGCGCACTCTGAGGGTTAAAAATGAATATCTAATGACATAAATCAATACATATTTAAATGTTCCATTTATCATTGAACAATTAAACACACCACTAAGTTAATAAATGTAAAACCACATATTTAAATACGTAATGAGATAAATGTATGAAATAAATGTAATCATTTCAAATCAGATATATTTTATAGGATGGCTCCATGCATGAGTGTCATCATAAGAGGATCTAAACTGACCAATCAGACCCAGTGGGCGGGATTAGGGCAGTTTATAAATGATGCCTGATTGGCTGCCAATCACTTCAGGCTATGAGAACATTAGATAGACGTAAAACTCAGAGTTGGTGGTGGAAGAGAAGCTTCCTTCTTTGCTGGGAGGGTTAGTGAGATTAGCTGGATTATTTTATTGGGACATCTAAGGTCAGGTGTTTATGAGGGTTTTCACAGATTTTAAATACATTTAAGAAATAATCTATCAGATTTAGGCGATGATCCAGGTCACAATCTTAAAGCAAGAATTTTTTAAAGATTCTCTAACAATATTAGATCTGGATTGTTGCTGGAACCAGCAGTTCCTCACTAAACCAGTAAAAGGTAGCAGTGGCTGTTGGCAGCCTCAGCATTGGAGTTTTTTTTTTACTGAAGACAAAACATAAGAAAAAGAAAAGTTTGTTAGCAGGATTAATGAAAAACTGATGAAGGGATTTTATTGATATCTTTTCCCAGAGGTGCGGCTCATGACGAGCAACAAATCATTTCAATCTGGTGATCATCCAGATCATTCCAAAAAAGTTAAAAACAATCCGCTGGACTTTGTTTCCAAGTTTGAAGACGTTTCTCTTCCATCCAGGAAGCTTTGTAATTCAAAATGTCAGAAATAGCGTTTAGTTCCAGGTTTTTATCCACAAGCCCAACAAAGCCTGGTTTTGGCTTAAAACCATGCAAATAGAAACGTATGAACGGGTCCCCCCCTTAGGAATTACCAACATCCACCCCTGTTAGAATGGGGGTCATACTGTCTTTGTCTCTGAAAGGGGGGTCGTTAAAGGGAATTGCTGGCCTGGCTGAACAGGTGAGTTCTTCTGTTCTCCTGGAAAAAAGTTGGGGCTGCGATGATAGTGGGAAGGAATCAACTCTATCGCTGCATTGGAGGTTTTTGAAAGCGAAAATCTGAGGCCCCCCCTGTTTAAATCGGTTTTTCTTTCTCAACATAAATGGCTTCCTTCATGCCCCTCTCAAACAACCTGTCTTCTTTGTCCAAAATGTGGACATTCTGGTCCTCCAAAGAATGTCTTTTCGCCATAAGGTGTAGATCAACAGCAGAATCTTGTCCTGAAGAGGGCGCTCTGCTGTGTTGGGCCATGCGTCCATCCAGATCAAGATCCAGATCATGTGATGGTATTTTTGCCCTGAAGTTGATCCCACTCCTTCTCTAGTGTAGCTTACTAAAACCAATCTATGCTTTAAATAAATGTGTCTGGGCTGGTTGCTTTGTCCTGAGACTGGTTGAGGTTTGTCAGTAGATGGATCGTCCTTCAGGCCCCAAACAAGTGATAACAGAGCCTCTGAATCTAGATGTGTCTCAGATATCTACAACCATTTGATGACAGAGCTGATTTAGGAGGAACCGTGCATGTCTAGATATCAGAGTAAAGCAAAAGATTTAGTCAGATCAGCCCCCCCACTGAGCTGAGAGGCCGTCTAAGAGTAAAACTAGTTCTACAAACACAAAGCTTTCTTCTTTTTTCTATATTTCTGTCTTCAGACTCTCAGGCTTTCAGAAGTGAAGCTTGAAGCTCACATGAAATCTGAAGGACATCTTTTGAGCGACCGGCAGCGCAGAGAGCTTTTGACAGAAGCACAGCAGCTCAGACAGCTGCTGTCAGTTTGGGATTATTCTCCTAAACAGTGTCACTCATGGTGTTACACAACAGGAATGCTGCCTCCCAATAAGAAAAACACAGAGTGACGCCTTTTGGCTCGGCTAATGCAACCATCACACAGAGCTTAGGGAGGATTAATGGAGGTTTACAAAGCAGGTTCAAAGAAACCTTCTCTAGACCTGAAATCAGGGAAACTCTGAGTTTTCTGTTTCATGAAGAGTTTCCTCATCCTCTGCTTCTGTTGCCATGGTAACGTTCTCCTCATCAGCAGGTTTTCCTCCATAAACTCAGAGTGTCCACTGTCTCCACCCTCCTTACAGCCAATCACGTTCTTTTACTTCCTGGTTTATTTTTCTCACAGTTAAGCCCAACCTTCCTCTACCTCCTAGTAGGTTTCTTATGGCAGATAATATTCCGCTTATCATTGATAACAGCAGCGTCTAAAACCATAAGATTTATTTACTATTTAGCTATTTTTCAGTCTTCATCTACTTTTTTTACAAGGCAGTTTTTAACTGCGATTTAAAGCTTTACTTTGAATTACTTATACAATTCTGTCATTCCAGATGAGTGTGGTGATTAAAAACATCTTAGCTGAAAGGTGTTGTGCCATATGCCATGATCATACTTTTTGGACATTGGGAACCAGTGTCCATATTTCATCTTGACCAGAGGAGAACACCCAGCTTTGTTGAATAACAGCTGGGGGACTTCTGCAGCCCCCCCTTTTCAGCCAAAGCAGTCACAGGCAAGTCACATGGAAGCCACCAGAGGTGTGAAAACCTACCCCCCCCCCCCCCCCTGTGAGGACTGACAAAACCACAGAGCACACAAGACTCTCCCTCTTTTGCCTTCTCACTCTTTGGCTCCTGCTCTCCTTGCCTCGTCTCCCTTTCCCAGGAAGCTGGGGTCCGCTGTGGTGGAGATGCGGGCCCCAGGGGAACCAGATCTCCAGAACCATTGAGGATAAGTCAGAACCTTTCAGATCCAAACTGCTGCAAACAGACCTTTGGCAACACATTTCTCTCGAGTTTCAGAACTTATAGAGCCAAACTGGATGAGAACCATGCCCTGGGTGTGAGCCTGAGGGGACCCCTGCTGTAAGACTGAGACAAAGAGCCCCTGGTCTCTGCACTGACTGCAGAGCTGCAAAACTGGATGAAACTCAAGCTTTCCAAATGGACATGGAAAAAGGTTTGCAGGTCTGGCATGATTAGGGACAGAACAAGCAATGTGTCTTTGATGATGCTAATCATATCGTGTGTTTACTGCTCAGTAAAGACAACGTTAATTGATGCTAAAGAATGGACTGCATGCTACGATATGCTACAGGAATAGGTGTTGATAGCTGTTGGCAGGAAGGATCTTATTCACTAAGGATTTTAAAACACTGATATAACATTAGTGTTCATGTGTTCCTCAGATGCTCATTACATTTTGATTACCAGATCAAGAGTCATTTAGTGGAATCCTGATGTCTATCTTCGCTGCTAGCTATTTCAAAGAGGTAAAGAATCATTTAACTAAAGGTTATTGTTCTGATTAAAAATCATTTAACAAAACATTATTTGGCCAAATAATGTTTTATTCACCCTTTCATGATTTGCATTGTGAATTGGTCTTAAAACATTCCAATTTCTTTTAAAATTAGTAGTGCTAATTTGATCATATCCTAAATTTTCCAGATAAACTTTGGTTTTAAACACAAAAATCATCTTAAACTGTAATATGGTTTTCAACCGTTTCCCCTTCCTCTTTGTACATGTAGTAGTTAATTTAGTTTAGTTGAGTTTTACTAGTCTTAGAATTAACTGTTTGACCATGATTAGAGCTCCAATCACTCTTTCATCTATTGTTCTAACACACAGTTAGTAGGACTGTGTGTCATAAACAATATAACAGCCGAAATATTATCTGATTAAATAAGATATAATAAACATCTTAAAGTATCAGAAACATAAATTGCCAGCGGGCTGGGAATAGAATAGAACATAATATCCCAGCAAAGGATAGGGGATTTTTTGGTTTTGGTTTTTTAATATGAGTGGCATGAGGATCATTTTTTTACTGTAGAAAGAGAACAACTAAAATTATTTTCAGATTACACAAAAATAGACAAATTAATTCAGTGGGGAAAAACTTCAGGGTTAGGATTCACTCATTGATAACAACCTAATGAGCCTACTGTCCCAATCTGAAGCCATTCTATGGGACTGACAACCGCTAATAACGGCCATTTATTGGGATGATAACATCCGAAGCACGGCTGCAAACAGCAACTTAGAATTTACTGTGTAAAAAAAGACTGATGGACATGAGGAGGAACCCATGAGATGATGAACAGGTTCTATATATTGCAGAAAAACTGTTTTATTCCTCACCTGCTGCCAGAAATATTTCATCTAAATAGATACATTGATCTACTACCACTATAGCAGTAAACTGGCTTTTCTCCTTAAAGTTGTCATTGGTTACAACAGGCTGTATTGATATGTATTAGTTTGTCTGGAATATGTATTGCTTATATATGAAAAACTACATTTTTTTCACCCAAATAGCGATTTCAAAATAAATCATCATTCTTCAGATATAGAATAAAAAATTCTGGATGTCTAGGAATTCACTCTTGAGATCTATATATTTCTATTGTTGCTGGTCAGCATTTGTACTGATTTTGACTATGAAGAAATGTATTTGAGAGATCATAAATAAATATTCTGAACGCAAGAAGGCCAATCTGCAGTCAAGTTAGGGCAAGCGGCACTGGCCTGCAGTAACCAGGGCTAATGTTAGCCCACGTGCAGCAGCCAGGGCTAACGCTGTCTGCCTGCAGTAACCAGGGCTAACGTTAGCCTGTCTTCAGCAGCCAGGGCTAATGTTAGCCCGTCTGCAGCAGCCAGGGCCAACGTTGGCCCGTCTGCAGCAGCCAGGGCCAACGTTAGCCCGTCTGCAGCAGCCAGGGC
>JAGKQL010000015.1:27219653-27247823 GCA_018398635.1 Cyprinodon brontotheroides | reverse complement strand
TTAAACACCACAATGTATTAAATAAGCCATGCTGGGAACCAATTATTTTACATTTCTTTTAATATTTTGTTCTATTCAGCTACAAGCATCCTCTTTAGCTTACTAAAATTATTGCTATAAAATGACTTTACCCGATTCTTATTACACCTTAATAATTTATTGATATGTATACAATGTCCTCCTTTTGGTGCTATAGAAATGGGAACGGATGGTTATATGGATGAATGAATGGAAGCTGATTGATCAACTAACCAATAATTGATAAGCAGCAACTTCCCTAAAGATCAGGAGGGTCTTTGCAGAACATAAAGGCCTGAATATCCCAAGCAACTAAAAAAAAAAAAAATCCTCTTATATAACTAATGAAAAATGATAAATACTCACTATGAGGTTGGAAAACTTTGTGTGTTTTCTGTACATGACTTTTATTTCTGTCAGGCTGAAGGGACAGAAATTGGAAAAAAAAAAATCGATCAGCAGCGCAGTGAAAATGGTTCATATCGCTCCATGTCCGCCTCTCTGGCTTCAATGCGCCTCCCGACACAAAGGGGACAGAATTTCATACAACTTACCGGGACAAAGAACGTCAAAGCTTCACATCCCTGGGACGGCATCCAATTTGCCCAGCGGCAACAGCTAGTGGTGACAACTTCTTCTTCTGCTCGCGTTAATGCTACAGGGGCTGCTCTCCCTGCGCATGCCTGCCACCATCTGGTGAATTCCAGTACTGCACATTTTACTCTGATCAGCTCAGAGCTGAGACCAAGGGCTCTAGGGGAAACATACAGGGCTGTAGCCCAAGTAGCCGCCCCGTAGATCCGCCACTGCCAACATATACCTAACCCTAAATATTACCTAACCCTAACTGGAACTGAATTCATACCTTAGTCCTAAACCTAACCCCTACCTCAAAGAACAGAACTTAACCATATGGAACCAGTTGAATGTCCTCATGTAGGATATTTTACACAATACTTCCTCCACATTGTAGGTAGAACATGACCAAAGACACACAAGCGTGCACACAGTCATCTTAGGGAGGAATAAGGAGTAACTGTAGAGAACCCACGCATGCACCGAAAGAAAATTCAAACTCCTGGCAGAAGGAACCCGGGAATCAAACCCAGAACCTTCTTGCTGCAAGGCAGCATGTGCTATAAACCACCGTTTAGCCCTAAGTGACTTTCTCATCACTGCATGATCAGGGACCTGAAATAAGGCAAAAATGTAAATAATCCAGCAGAAAGAAGAATCATTCAGGGAAACCTGCATTGGTCTAACCAGTCTGATCACACGGAAGAGGGCCGAGGAGCAGTGAAGCAGCAGAGCAGCTCAGAGAGACGGAGGGGTCATGAGCAGGAAGTGAGGTCTAGTTCCTGGGGACTCTCTGAATAACAAGCAGCAGCGTTCACACCCAGCAGATGTCTGTGTGGCCATTAGGACCAAAATCATCTGATTCTTTAGAGAGATGTTTTCTGTTGGCGTCTCTCAGTATTCTGGTCAAATAAAGCCAGCGGCCCTTTAATATTTCACACCACACCTGTCATCTGTCTGCTTCCCATCTGGCTCAGCTCTGCCTCTTTCTGTCCTGGGAGCCCGACTCTCATCATTTAACACTTGGTTTTGGGCCTAATTTTAGTTTCTTCTAGTGATAAATTATTTCAAGCAGTCAAGTTTATAATCTAATGTAACTACATACATCCTGATGGCGTCCAGCTGTGACACGTTTCAATTGAGGGCAGAAACTGGTCTGAGGATCCTGGATGTTCAGTGTCTGCTGTAGGACGGAGCAGAAAGCGAGCTTCAACTCAGGAGACCAGGGGGAACCGTGGAAACGCTGGATATCAGTCACTCATCTCTATCGCTCAGGTTCAGTCATTTCTATTCTGTCATTATAGCAGCGGTGGGCAGTCAGGGACTTCACAGCTGACCTGAAATCAGTCTGAAACAATAACCTGCATTCACAACCTAAACTTTAACAACTGTATTCATCTTTTCCAAACAATCTGTTTGTGCAGTGGGATTTGAAAATATGTAAATGAAACTGTAAATGGCTGTGTCGCTTGTGTGTCTGTACAACAATCTGCAAATGTGTAAAACTACTGTGTGTGTAATCCGGTTTGCAAATGTGTAAAAAAAACACAAATCTGTACTGAGATTTGCAAACCTGAAGATCAACCTGTAAGCACCCAGAGACACTTATGTCTGAAGTATTTTTGGTTCAAGAACCAGAAATACAGACACAGCATTGGTTACAAGTCGAGCGGTTTCTCCGTTGGCTCTCTTTACACACGTGATTTCTGCTACACTTCTGCCGTGTAAGATATGAAAATGTGTAAAGGATTTATATGTATAATATCTGGATTTGCTGCCCTGAGCGCAGCCTCACAGGCTGCCTCTTCCTGCTGCGGGAGTTCAGCACAACTTGCTGCACCTACACCCACATACCACCAGGTGGCGGCATTATACTGTACATGACATTACTGCAGCAGGGCCGAGTTCAATTCACCGGCCACTATGCAGCACAGATTGTCGCCATAGTTTCTGCGTAGTCGCCAACGCCTCAGTAAGGACAGTAGCTACTGGCTGTGCTGTAAATCGCTATAAATCGCTGGATGACATCATTTGCCATTTTGCCGGCACATGATTGATGTGCATGTTATTGACGCTGTGGGAGAAATAACGTTGTTAGAGAGAGACAAAGCGAGTAAAAACACTCAGAATATACAGAGCTACTTTTTCTGTTCATTAATGTTTATTTTTTTTATTTTATTTATTTAAAATTAATGTTTATTATATTACAATACTAACCCTCCTCCTTCACCCGGGCTTGGGATCGGCAAACTGAACCATAAAGAGGCACTATGGCAGAGTTTTCCCTTGTGGTCCGCTAAGGAGCCGACAAATCTTGGCAATTTTGAACCATAACACATTTTACATTACATTAACATTGACCATCTAAATGGAACACAAAAAGACTACAAAGAATCAATGCCAATGTGAGCAAATAATGGTAATAAATATTATTATTATTTTTTTAACTAATAAGATTTCCCTCCACACACAGGCTGTGGGTCATCGCCACGTTGGTCAAGGTTCTCTATGGCAGGTTCAGCAACTGAGGGAGCTGACTTCAGCGTGGTCAACCTTCGCCATCAATCCCGCCACATGCGCGTGAGTCATTAGCAGTCTGGTTGCTGGGGGTAAACATGCTGTGGCTCTGACTGCAGCCCTGAAGTGGGAGAACAGGGTTGGGACGGGGGAGGAGCCCCACGTTAGCACCTGTGGCTGGAGGACAAGAGTAGGAACGATACGTGCTTTCACCTAAGAGTCTCCAAAAGCCGCCAGTGACGCCAGAAAAGTCGCTAGATTTGTTGCTAGTCGCTATTTTGAAAAAGAGACGCTGGAGGGGTCTGAAAGTGGCTAAATATAGCGGCAACGTCGCTGAGTTGGCAACACTGTTCGTAGTGGTTGGTGAATTGAACTCGGCCCTGCTGCAGTGTTGTCACGTACATTACAATGCCGTCACCTGGTGGTATGTGGGTGTAGGTGCAGCAAGTTGTGCTGAACTCCCGCAGCAGGAAGAGGCAGCCTGTGAGGCTGCGCTCAGGGCAACAAATCCAGATATTACAGATAAAAATCCTTTATGCATTTTCAAATCTCACACGGCAGAAGTGTAGCAAAAATCACGTGTATAAAGAGAGCCAACGGAGAAACCGCTGGACTTGTAACCAATGATTTGTCTGTATTTCTGGGTCGTGAACCAAAAAATACTTCAGACATAAATGTCTCTGTGTGCTTACAGGTTGATGTACAGGTTTGCAAATCTTACTACAGATTTGTTAATCTGAATACAGATTTGTGGATTTTTTTACACATGCAAACCGGATTGCACACACAGTAGTTTTATTGTTTTACAGACACACTGCTTCATTTTCCCATGGAGGGAATGTTCAGATGAAGCAGCAGAAAAAGGAAACGCAGACAGAAGAAGGCAGAAACACACAAAACATGACAGTTAGAGAAACAATAAGAGAGACTGTACAGTGAGATCAAAGATACAACTGACGTATAAATCAGCCGTTAATAAAGATAACACTCATTCGAAAGCAACTGTGTAAAAGGCTCATGCATATTTATAAAATACTATTGACACAAGCAAATTAAATTCCTGAGAATATAGGAGACGGAAACCAAAGAACTAAATGTTAACGTCTAAAGTTCACAGTTTATGAGCTGCTGATTATCATAAAACACATTTGTTTGGTGAGATTTTCATAGGATTGAATGAAATCCTTATGAACTAACATAATTTATTGTAATTTTGGCCATTTTTTTTGGTTTCATTGGTGAAAACATTTACGTTTTCTCAGCTTTCCTGAGTCTTTTTTCCAGCCATGAAAGCAGACGATCAAATGAACTAAAAGAGAATCAAACAAGTTTCTAAAAAATTTTTAGAATGGTGATGCTGGTGATGCTTTGAATGTGTTTGTTTCAGTGGTTCTTCCTGTCAGCTGATCGCTCAAAGGTTTTATTCCATTCATTTTCTATTGAACATGTTACACCTCTTATTATTGGTTTAATGGGCTGTTGGTAAACGATGGAGACAAAGCGTTTCATAGGGAACGCCTCTCTGAAGGAAAGGAAAGAAATATTCATGTCTGAAGGATGAAGGTCAGTTGCATTTATTCTGAGGAGATCTTCTCCACTGACTGAAGGCCGACTGTCCCCCCCCATGGATTACAGGATGGCGGCACGGCAGAAGTAATATCATGATAGGTGCAGGATGTAATAAATTAACACCATCATTACATCAGTTTAAAGTTACAGTGTGTAATTTTCAGCGACATCTAGCGGTCAGACTGCAGAACCCGCCTTGCAACAGGAACGTCTCCCCCCCACCGCCCCCAACAATGCGGCGAAGTGTTACGGGACAAAATGTCTTCCACGACGTCCGCATCACCTGCAACTTCTCAAGGCGGGGATGAGGTTTGTTTACATAGATAATTTTATACAGATAGTATTTCATTAGTCTGTGTAGTGGGTATAGATTTCATGTAGACTTAAGATAATAAATATAAGCGTGCATTTTTTCTACATCGTAGACGCGTTTGGTGAGCTGCTTTGCATGGTGATATAAACAGACGAAGTAATTGTAGTCATTAGTTTAACAGCTTAGATTGTGTTCGCTGGAAGAATATATATTCCCGCTTACAGAGTCCAAGCCATTTTGGTGGCACGGGTTACAAGGTGAGGAAGAGGGAGAGGACGAGAAGAAGCAGGGAGGCCGTGCCAGGGCCAGGCGAGGAGGTGCCAGCGGGTAGAGCAGAGGATCTAAAGGCTTGAAGATCTCCAAAGGAGCTGGAGAGAAGTAACCGAGGTATATATCCAGAAAAATTATTTTACAGAAAATTACTGAATCATTACCTATGAAACGTCAGGGGCGTTGCTGAATAAGTATACTGGAGAGTAAAAAGCAACATCACGCAGCATGTTATTGTTTTTAGACAGGTCTGAGCATCCTGTACTCCAAAAACTGCAGTGATATTAGACAATTGTGTGTGTAGGATTAATTACCTCCGTCCAAGAGAAAACTGGCAACTTGAGCGTCGCCACTTTGAAAACCTTTTACCTCCATCAGTGACTTCCATGGTGTAAATGCCCGTGCCAATGTTGATCCACGTGTTTTTGTCGTTTGCTAATCACGCTTTACGCTTATTCGCCGTCGTGTTTCCGCTTCTTAGATAGATTTGGGGGTCTCGTGTCCGCCGCTTTTAAGGTTGTGATACAGAGTAGGCATGATCCCTCCATTCATCTGATGTTTGGCCACACAGTGCCAAACAGTTTACCCAAAGTCACTCACGCCTGCCGCCTTGTTCACCTTTCTTGTTACTGAAAGCGCCCATTATACCTGCTTCTTGGCCTAGCTGCACACCTTTTTGGTTTCAGGCGCAGACTAAGCGGCTTACCAGGCATAATATACTGCCATCTACTGCGTTCGAGCACCGTCTCAATTAATCTCTCTCTCAACTTGCAGTAGTTATTTTCGGCGATATGGGAGATCTCTAGTTAACCATGGTTTGTTGCCTCTAAAGCTTTGCCGTGGCGCGAAGAATGTCAGCCTCCATGGCTGCTGAGACCGCTCCTATGTAATTATAAATAACGTTGGAATTTCACAAGACAACGCAAATATTATGGTTAAAGGCTGAGCTCATAGATGATGATAAATAACATAGTTATGTATAATATATATATTTCTGACTTTATATCCCTGTCAGTGCGTATTACACTGTAGCTTTAAAGACAAGGAGAAAACAGTCTGAATACGCATCCACAGAAGTCCACTGTCCACAAAACCCCTCTGGCCTCTAATGTGTCCACACCAATCAATAAGAAAACCTACTAATAAAAAAGAAAAACCTGATGGCGTGAATGCAAACATATGACCTCAGCAGGACAACCTTTCAGACTTTCCAACATCACAGGAAGCAGTAATTAAATCACGCTGCTGTTTAACACTAAACCTTACAGTTTGACCTGGTGACATTAACACCTTTTAGACAGAGACCATAGAAAGATAATAAAAACATCTGATTATAAAAAACATAAAATCAACCATTGCTGGGTTTTTAACACTAACTGGACCTACAGATGGATCAGTCTGTGAACAAATATATAATAGTGATCAGGACCTGTCATTTAAATCCCAGATCAAAGAGGTTTCTAGAATTTCCTTCTTTCATGAGGAATATTGCAAAAATGATAAATTCTCTTATCCAGGGGTGATGGTGAGAAACTAGTCCATGCATTTTGTTACTTCAAGGCTCCGGACTATTGTAATTCTTTACTATCAGGGAAGTCCACAAACTGCTAGGTTAAAGCCTTCAGCTGATCCAAAATGCTGCAGCCAGAGTTCTTAATGAAAATTAAAAAGAGAATCATATCTCGCCTATCGCAAGCTTACTCTTCATTGGCTTCCTGTTAAATCAAGAATAGAATTTAGGAAATCCTCCTTCTCGCATATAAAGAAGCCTTAAATGTAGAAGCTCCATCTGATATCCAGAGATCTGTTGATTGTTTCATATGTTTTCTAACAGAGCACTTCGCTCTCGATCTGCAGGTTTACTAGTGGTTCCTAGAATTTCTACTAAAAGTAGGAATGGGAGGCAGATCTTTTGGTTATCAGGCTCCTCTCCTGTGGGAACCAACTACCAGTTTGAATCCGTGAGGCAGACACCCTGTCTACTTTTAATGCTAGGCTTAAAACTTTCCTTTTTGATAAAGCTTCTAGTTAGAGTGGCTCAGGTTATCCTGAGCTATCTCTATAGTTATGCTGCTATAGGCTTAGACTGCTGGAGGACATAGGGAGCCCTTTTTCATCATTCTGCTTCATTCTCTCTCTGTTCTCCCACTCTGCAGAATCTGTTAGTTCAATCTCTAACGTTCTGCTCTCTCTGCTTTTCCTCAGAGTAGCTTTGCCTCGTCTGTTCCTGTTTGGCTGTGACTCCATCCTGGAAAGAAACATCAGCTGTGCTGCTGCCATCAACACCCTTGTTTATAGATGTTGGAGATCGGCCTGTTTTCCAGTGTAGTCCTGTTTCTCTGACTGTGACTGAGTGGATGTGCTCTCTTCGTGGGATTTCTAATAAAGATCAGCCTGAGATCAAGCTGACTTTGTTTCTGGGATGATCGCTGTATGTCAGGCCTTTGGCTGTCATGGTAACGACCACGTCTCTCTCTCTCTGGATGTCTAACATCTCTTCTTTTCTAAATGTTCAGTCTGCTACTCATAAGAAAACATTTGAATCAGTTAAAACATGATATTCTGAGCAGCACTGCAGGTTAAACTGTTCTAGAAACGTCCTCAGAGCTGCTGGCAGATCAACGCCTCCAGGAAGGAACGGAGAGATCTGATAGAGAAACATCTACTAAAAGGCCGGAGGATCCAATCTGCTTCGTCTCTAAACAAACAGTTTTCCTCCAACCATAGATCCTTTAATCCTTCCTCTGACCTGCAGCTGGACCTGGGAAACGAAGCTGAATAATTTATCAGGTCTCATTGTGCTCAGATGGAGACTAAGTATCGTGCTGCTTAGAATAAAGGTGGTATTTAAGCTGACCGGGTTCATATATGTAGTAAAGAAGCGACTCGGCTTCAAACAAGCCTCCTGGTTTTTCCACAGCATCTATTCCTGGATTTATTGGTAAATATTAGTGCAGTGAGTGGAGCACAGGGAGATTTTTTTACTGTCTTCTGGAAATATGACAGCTGCTCAGTTTAAAGCACCCGGACTTCACTTAGCCTAAAATAAACAATCCTAGCTCCCTTTTCTCTCCTTTATTTTATGTCACCAGT
Source organism: Cyprinodon brontotheroides (assembly GCA_018398635.1). Classification (NCBI taxonomy): domain Eukaryota; kingdom Metazoa; phylum Chordata; class Actinopteri; order Cyprinodontiformes; family Cyprinodontidae; genus Cyprinodon; species Cyprinodon brontotheroides. Next base: position 27,239,467 of record JAGKQL010000015.1, on the reverse strand, counting down.
CAGTTAGAAAGTGAAGATTAAAATATGCTTCGCTGCTGTGATGTTTCTGCTGACAAACTGCGAGTAAAATCATTTTAATTGGTAAAACGGTTATCAGATGACAGCAGCCGCCTCACAGAAGGTTTCTCCCTTTGGAGCGGATCTAAGAGCCTCTCCTTGGAGGGAACCGTCCCTTATTGTTGGGGAGAGAGAAGAAAAGCATTAAGGAGCAGATGAGGAAAATGCCACTCAGCAGGAAGAAGCAGATTCTGTGTGACTCCCCAGAGTTTGTTTAGCATCCTGAACATTTCTGCTCCTCCATTAATGCGACATAGAAATGTCAGAAATAGATAATCGTCATCTTTTTGCAAACAAACGCAGGAACGTGGCTGCAGGCAGCTCACCATGCTGCTGCTGCTCAGATACCTTTCTAATGAATAAACAACACGTCTGATGCCGAGTTCCCAGCAAAAACACAGGAAGCTGTAAAACGGCGATGCAGCTGACTTCATGGAAACGATTCAACTGGCTGAGATAACAGGAGGGCGTCAGAAACAGCCGGGCTCAGGCTGAACATCTAATCCTATAGAGAAGCAGCACATGACTCACTGCGCTCAGTGGGAACACAATTAGAGCGCAGGACACACATGCACTGAGAGGAGAACACACACTGAGCTTCTTGGCGTTTCTTTGGGCTGCGGAGGGCCAAGAAACACCAAAACAGCTGTGGCCCCCAGCCAGGCCCTAATCTATTGGAGCCACAGGTTGAGCTGCTCCGACGACTTTAATCACTCAGGCTGAAGGAAAACAGCTCAGCTGACTTAAATCTGGCTTCAGTCAATCAAGCGTTTCCAAACATGAGGATGGATATTCCTGTGGAGTAAAATCTGCTTCCTGATCTTCCTGCTATAACCCAGTGAAAAAGGTGAATGTCTGACGTGGATCATCTATAGCTGGGCTGCTCGCTGCTCCAACGCAGCTGCTCTTATAAATGTAGCTGTTCTGTAAGCGCAGGCTGTTCCGTAAAGCTACGCAGCTTTTCCATAAACGCGGCTGTTAACGATAGGACGCAGCTGTTCCATAAATCTAGCCTGTTCGATATCGCGAAGCTTTTCCATAAATGCAGCTGTTCCATAATGGCGCGGCTGTTTTATCCATGAAACGCAGCTGTTCCGTAAACGCACCTGTTCCATAAATGCAGCTGTTCCATAAACGTAGCTGTTCCATAAATGCAGCTGTTCCATAAACGCAGCTGTTCCGTAAATGCAGCTGTTCCATAAACGCAGCTTTTCCATAAATGCAGCTGTTCGATAAACGCAGCATTTCCATAAATGCAGCTATTCCATAAACGCAGCTGTTCCGTAAACGCAGCTGTTCCGTAAACGCACCTGTTCCATAAACGCAGCTGTTCCGTAAACGCAGCTTTTCCATAAACGCAGCTGTTCCATAAACGCAGCTGTTCCATAAACGCAGCTGTTCCATAAATGCAGCTGTTCGATAAACGCAGCTTTTCCATAAATGCAGCTGTTCCATAAACGCAGCTGTTCCGTAAACGCAGCTGTTCCGTAAACGCAGCTGTTCCATAAACGCAGCTGTTCCATAAACGCAGCTGTTCCATAAACGCAGCTGTTCCATAAACGCAGCTGTTCCATAAACGCAGCTGTTCCGTAAACGCAGCTTTTCCATAAACGCAGCTGTTCCATAAACGCAGCTGTTCCATAAACGCAGCTGTTCCATAAACACAACTGCCCCATAAACGCAGCTGTTCCGTAAACGCAGCTGTTTCATAAACGCAGCTGTTCCATAAACGTAGCTGCTCTGTAAACGTAGCTGCTCCGTAAACGCAGCTGTGCCATAAACACAGCTGTTCCATAAACGCAGCTGTTCCGTAAACGCAGCTGTGCCATAAACACAGCTGTTCCATAAACGCAACTGTTCCGTAAACGCAGCTGTTTCATAAACGCAGCTGTTCCATAAACGTAGCTGCTCTGTAAACGTAGCTGCTCTGTAAACGTAGCTGCTCCGTAAACGCAGCTGTGCCATAAACACAGCTGTTCCATAAACGCAGCTGTTCCATAAACGCAGCTGTTCCATAAACGCAGCTGTTCCATAAACGCAGCTGTTCCATAAACGCAGCTGTTCCGTAAACACAGCTGTTCCGTAAACACAGCTGTTCCGTAAATGCAGTGCATCCATAAAGGCAGAACTAAATCCATGGTGCAGAAACAGAGCAACCTTCCCTCTCGGTTTAAGGTGATGTAGGTATTCAGTTCATGGATCATTTATCAGCTGGTCACAGCTGGTTCCAGTACCATCTGATGACTCTGATCACGTAGTGATATTTAATTACAAATATGATTTTTGATCTCAGTTATCTCAGTGCCTGCGCCATCTTTGTTATTTGTCGCCGCTGTAACAACAAACCCCATGATAATTTGGGAGCTTAGAGCTCTTGCAAAGCATTCTGGGATATATCTGCTTGTCTAGTGACCATGGATGATCACTACTTTTTAGGGTGCATTGTGGGAAATTTTGAGTGCACTATTTTTTCATCCACTGGACACTGGGAAACTGGTCTAAAATGGTGTAACCATTATATATAGTGCTCTATATACAGATGAGGGCAGACAGTCGTAGACAGCAGCTCCTGTATCTATGGGACTTCTAGTGGGAAATGAGCTGAAAATGTTAATATCTCACTCAGATATTTGTTCTTAACATCTTTGAATATAAGTCTTTCCTTTATGCAGCTGCTTAAAAAAGGGGGGTTTAAAATGTAGGATTATGGTAGTAGAAAATAATGGTAATTAGAGTGAAATTATTGCACACTCTTCATGACCAACATTAGTCTATAGTCACTCTAGTGTTGAATAACAGGCACTCACAGTTATGGGCATCAGAACTGAAACTGAATCTTCATTTTGGAAGCAATAATGTGATTAAAGCGTCTGTATCACATGCGTAGAATTTGCTGGCATATTGTCTTATGAATTATTGTGTTGCCGTGTGTTTATTTCTCTCTTTATGTAATTTTTAATATATATATTTTGACATTGGCTACCAGCTGTGTGCTGCAGAAAGCTTTGCTCTCTGAAGATTCAACAGGTCTCGACCAACATGAACAGACCAACATATTTCAGGCATCAGAAACACACATTCAGTCAATCTGATAAATGTCACAAAGACCACTTCAAATATGTAAACATCAAGGTATATAAAACTTAATAACTTAGCAGAGTAATTTAAGCTTCACTTGACTTTTAAATGTTATTACAGGAGTGAGATTCTGACCAGAACTGATACCATTTCAGTGATTATTAGATTATTAGTGAGACTTATTGAAGCGGACTCCAGCAGAGTGCTCCCCATCCTCCCTCTAATGATGTAGAAACAAGTGAACATCATGGGTACCGAGGTAAAAACGTGTAATAAAAGTGCAGGCCTGAACTCACCCCTCGGCGACTGATGCCTCCATGCGATGCCGGCCTCGGGTCGCCCCACCGCCTGGCACATCAGGTTGACGTTGCTGCCCTCGTTCACCGTCACGTCCTTCGATATATTGGTTATCTTGGCAGGAACTGACAAGAGAAGGAAAGGAGTGATTGATGATTTTTAATGTAATTAAAGCCACGTGAGCAGAGAGCCAACGGTCCCCTATGATCAGAGGCTCAACATGGATAAAAATAACACCAAGGTTGGGGACTCAATTAGCATGAAATTAGCTGACAAATCTGACAATCTTCTGGCTTGCCGTCATGTTCTACATGATTGATTTTCTTCACAGCGCTCTGTAGCTTTGCTGCTCCGCTCATTAGACAAGCATGAAAGGATTTGGACTTGGAAGGGATGCTTCTGACAAGGCCGCGTCTGTTTGGACTTTTACCTTCTCCCCTTTCTCTGCGTTTCCTTATTTGACACATTTGAGCCTTTCTAGGAAATATTTAGTTATTAGAAGCTTTTCTGTCTCTCTGGCTTCAGCCATCTTTTACTGTTGCTTCAACAAGCAGTTCTTCTGCAGGTGAGAGGATCATCTAGAAGGTCGCTCTGCTCTGTGATGCTCTGCAGACAGACACAGCTGCACAGATCAGCTGCTGGAGTGTATAAAAATATAAATTTCTTTTTTGTACAGCTTTCATATCCTTTTCTTTAGGTGCAGCAGTGATCAAATGTAAACAGTGTAGGAGAAAAAAAACTATGCAAAAAATGCATTGATATAGAAGTTCAGAGCATCAATATCTATGGTGCAAATATGCAGTATTTTTCCATCTACGCCTGCAGGGTCGCCAGATGTCACTGACTCACGTTTTCCAGCCCAGGAAATGTTCATAAACCGCCTGGATAAACGAAATCTCGCCCAATTTGAACCAAAGTCTATTGAGCTCTTAGGTCATAAATCTGAAGAAAAACATTTTTTACCCATATATGGTCATCCTAAACTGCCAGATTGGGAAACATCCCAACCTGGCAACAATGCACGTAGGTCAGGAAACATTAGCCTTTAGATGCAAAACCCCATCATGCACCGCAACATATTTCTGCTGAATATTCAAACATAAATTCACCAAATATAAGAGGAACATCGTAGTTTGGTTCAAAGAAAGCATTTTAGTTTCATTATAATTTAGTCTGTTGCACAGATTTTAGTTTGCAGAAATAGAAAATGACACCATATGCCAACCGTCACAAGGATGAGAATGACAAGGAAGGGCTATATATACTGCATGCATCATCTAGGTAGTTAACATTGGATTACTTCTTGAGCTCCTTGAGTTATTTACTGTCACAGATAGGAGCTTCGGCCAGAGAGGAAGTGTTGGGGCCGCTATGATTTAAGGAGGGCCGACCCTCGCAGGCTGAAATTAGGACTGGCCCAGTGGGCAGATGCCCGGTATTACAGATTACCAGTCCGAGCCTGGTTTGGTTTAATCAGCGTGATGCAGAGTCTGAGACTTGATTCAGAGTTTTCTCAGCAGTTCATCAGTGTGATGGCGGTGGGGAAGAAGCTGCTGCAGAACCTGCTGGTCCTGCATTGAATGCTGTGAAGCCTCTTCCCAGAGGGGGCAGCAGGGGAGAACAGTCCATGGTGGGGGGGTGAGGGGTCGTGTTGATGATGTCACGGGGCTCGGGACACGCAGCGCATGGGATGAAATGTCTTTAATGGAGGGAAGAGGAGCCCCATGATCCTCCCCTCTGCTGTTCTCACCTTCTTCCAGTCTGAGTAGCTGCAGCCTCCACACCACACAGTGAGACAGCTGCTCAGAACAGCTCTCTATGGTGCCTTTCTGGAGAAGGTGGGGAGGATGGGGGGCAGGTGGAAGCTCTCCTCATGACTCCGCCAGTGGAGGTGGTGTTTCCAGTCCAGGTGAGGGTGTCTGGTGATGAATGTGGTGCTGCTGACCACCTCTACAGCTGAGCTGTTGATGAGCAGTGGAGGCGTGGTTAGGCGCTTCTTCCTGAAGTCCACCATGATCTCCTTTAGTCTTCTCCACCTTCAGGATCAGGCTGTTATCTCTGCTCCACCAGCTGCTCCACCTCCTCTCTGTAGTCCAGGTCGTTGTCGTCTCTGATGAGGCCCACCACCGTGGTGTCGTCTGCAAACTGTGATGTCGTGTGTCATCAGGGTGAGCGTCTTTGTGTGTCTCTGCCTGTTTCCTGTTTCAGCAGATTGTTTTCTCTGTTGTTCAATAATGAATATTCTAATCTATTTAATATACATTAACCTGGAGTAGGTTTAACCCTCTGAAACTAGTCAGTAAAGTAGCTTCAGCATCTCTCTTTATGTTTACTTTAAGGTAACATCTAGAAGATAATCTATAAAATCATTTCAACATGAAGCTGATCTCATAGAAGCAGAGTTACCGACGGAAATCTATTAATATCTGAAAGGAAAACAGCAAAAAAGATTTCTTCTTTTGTGAGCACAGAGCATTTGATCTTAAAGGTCAGCCATTGTTACTGCTTTCTTTTCGCCACACAGGAAGTCGATAGGAGAGGTTTTCCAAGGAGTGAAAGCTAAAAATGGACTTTTTCTGTTTTTCATTGTTGTTTATTATTTGTTTTGTTTATTACAGAAAATACTGAGAAAGTTCAACTGAATAGAGACGCGCTGATCAAAGATCCCCTGATTTACAAACAGTTCACCAAAGTGAATGGTTTTAAATGTCAGTAATTCTATGGCAGAAATGTCTCAGTGCTGCTGATCCACAGTCCTGCTGTGTTTTCGTCTTTTGCATCATAGAGGCAAATATCAGGAAGGAGTTACGCTGCATCCTGCTCTTCAGGTTAGCCTTGAGCTAACGGTAACTTTCAGCAGGAGCAAGAGGACTGGAGCGGGAGGTAAACTGCATCCAGCAAGAAAACCAGCTACATAAAGAAAGCTTCTTCTTATCTATCCACACCTGCCCTGCAGAGACATCAATGATTAATAATGGGTTGGAAGCAGCGCATGATGCCTCTGAGTCTGGATGGAGAAAGGTGAGCTGTGGTGGTTTGAAGGTGCAGCATCTCCAGCAGAGACGGAGGAATCTCCGCCAGTGGCCAGCAAATAAAACACAGCTCCTCTGCTAGCTGAGCCGCTGAGAGATGAGGCTCTCCATGTTTGCTCTGCCAACAAACTGCGTTTTTCCTCTTCATACTTTTCCACCTCGAATCCTCCTGCTGCCATAATCTGCATCTGTGAGATTAAAGCATGTGACAGCATGAGGTGCAGCCCGCCGCTTCTCCTTCCTCTTGTTCTCCCTCATTGGATGTGCTGTTTGTCGGCCCGTCTGCTGCATTAAGGCGCCGTCCATGGCGGCCAGCTCTAACTCCTCATCATCCATAACTCCTGCTCTATGCTAACCCAGATTTTATCTCTAGGTTCCAAATCTTCTTTCCAAGATGTTAAATATCTTCATCAACTGCAAACAAATGTATTGATCATCATGGTGTTTCTTTCCCTTCATGGTGACACTGTTGGGAAAACGTTTGGAAGCTACCTGTGTGATCGGGATGCTGCGTCTCCACGGCGATCAGAAGAATGTGATGATTTAGCAGCCTCAGCAGATGCTTTTATTTTTATTTATTTTACAGCCAACCTCAAAAAGAAAAGAAACAACAGACATTGTGGACTTCATGGTTCTAAGCTCCTATTTCTCAACATCCAGCTTGTTGGGTTTTTGATGGTGGTTCTGACTGACAGACCTTGGATAAACCAGCATTATACAGGAAATACCGGCCGCCTGTTGGCCTGTAGGCTGCTTTCAGAAAGAACGGAGCTCTGTCAGGAGCTGCGGGTCCCCGTGTGAAACTCCCTCACTGCTTAGCAAGTAGAGGAGGCTGGGAACAACAACTCAGCCTAATTAGTCCTCGTTGAATTAGAGAGCAGGGTCAGTAGGTGCTGAGATTACTGCACAGAAACATCAGCAACTCTCTGCAGAGGCATTAGCTACAGACCTCCAAAGCTCCGCTAACCATCTCCTTCACCCTGAAGAGGCAGGTAGAGCTTCAAGGGAGGAGTTCACATGGCCGCAGCATTGCTGCACAGCAAACCATCAGAGGTGGGGGGTAAAGGACCAACGAACAGGCTAACTGGGCCTCCCTCTGTGGTAGAACGAGGCGGCTTTGGCGGCAGCCAGGAAAGGAGCTGATGGAAAGGAGTCACTGAGGGGCCGACCTTGGCCCCTTGGTTCCTGTGGGACATTGATATTTTAGCATCCTGAGACATTTAGGATGACGCCATGCCACCATCTTTACAGACAGGAGATTATAGCTTGGTTTATGCTTAACATGGTTAAATTACATCGTTTCGGCCTCCATCCCCCCTGGAAAATGTGCAACTATGCAGAAAGTTCAGCACAGAAAACATGGCGGAGAGCAGCAGTTCCTGCTAGCAAATGTAAACCTTTAGAGACGTCCCGTGATTTAGCTCAAAAATATCACCAGGTTGTTAAAGAAGAGCTGCACCATCCAAAGTGGGATTAATGTCTTCTTTCGGAATCAGACCAGTTTCCCCCCAAAAAGATTAAAAATATTAATGTAGTAAAGTTATTTTTTATGGTTTTGTGTTAAACTACGACCCTGTTAGGAAGCAGAGTCATAGTTAAGACCTCTCAGCAGCTTCTCCACTGTTATCCACTCAATATTCCATCCAGTATTAAACTACAGATCTGTGATCAATAAACTGATTAATGTTGCCTAACAGAAACCTGGCTGCAGCAAGAGGATTATGTGAGCATAAATGGGGCAACTCCTTCCTCTAGTTATTTAAATGTTCACATACCCAGAAGTTCTGGAAAGGTAGGAGGAGGAAGTAGCAACAATCTTTCAGTCTGACTTACTGATTACTCCAAAGGCAGTTTAAAATTACATTCAACCCTTAATTTCCCTTATCTAAATCCAAGCCAGAAAACCTCTTCTTTTTGTAACCTTTTATGGTCCACCTGAGGCCTGCACCATGAAGCAGATTTACTGGCAAGAGGTCAGCCTCAAGTTTCCGGTGCCACAAACCTGGATTCATTCTTAGTGGGCTGGTCACCATGGTAACATAATCTGAACAGCTAACCTGATCCAGGGCAGCTGAGTTTTCAGGAAGAAAACAATGACGTGTCCTTTGATTGAAGACCCGATTGAATTCAGAGCAAAAGTAATTTAAACAAAACATCAATAAAGGATCTTAAAAAAACCAAAGGATATATACATATGATCTTGAAAGAATTAAACATTTTTCAATTAATTTATTAAAATTTTTCCTCCCTTTTGACATTCCAACCTTTCACTCTTCTGTATCTGTGTCCTCCTGTATAATGTCTTCATACACCGCTGGCATTACCTAGTTTCTTTTGGAAATGATATATAAAACTAAACAATAAAAATAATAAAAATCAGAGCGCAAATTGTGAAAAGATCTGTAATGATCTTGGTTCTGTTGGTTTTTCTCTAAGTTTTCAGTTTCAAGTTCATCCAGGTTTTTCCTTGTGTTCTAGATTCATTTAAGTTTCTTAGGTTTTTCTCTCTGTCCTCTGTTGCCCCCTTGTGTTTTCTTTTCCCTTGGCTTCCTCATCAGCTCTACTCACACCTGCTCCCTATCAACTCGTTAGTCCTTCCTTTGTTAGTTCAGCCATAAATACACTCTCAGTGTGGGGAAAGTTCTCTTTCTCACGTGAACTAGTTCAAAGTTCGGGTTCACACATTTTTAAAATGAACTAGTTCAGTTCATAGTTCACAATTCCAAAAGCGAACTAGTTCATGTAGTTCTTTTTTTTTTTTTTTCTTCTTCATATATTGCTCAGTACATCATAGCCTACTGTAGAACCACAGACAGCAATTATTTTTACATCAGTTGTAACTCTGAAACTGTCGTCAGATTTCATCTTCATATCCAGTTTGAATCCTTATCCAACCAGGGTTTTATTAGCATTGAGGGGACAGCATTTCCCCATTGTTGTTTCTAAACGCTTTGTTGCTGTCCATTCACTTCACACTAGTAGCAGCTGCAGCTTTCACCCCTACAGTATATTCTCAAAAACATCAGGAAAAATGTGCTGCTTGAATGGTCTTTTTATGAGTAATTATTAAAAAGAAAAATAGGGAAAGTAGTCTTTAAAGGTGCAAAATGTTTTTTTTATTTTAATAATTTTTTTCCATTTGAAATTCCATTTCAATACATACTAAAAAGGAATCCTGGAATCCTGGAAAATTATACCAGGCAGGTTTAACAAACAAGTTACATGGATAGTAAAAACCACTCAAGAAAAGGGGTCTTCTTTTTCCAGACCAAGGACCCCCAAACTGATGGCCAGTAGATGGGGACCCCTATTTATATATATTGTATGAAATTGTGTCCTATAGTCCTCTATTACAGATGGGTAATGTAAAAGTAATTTCTCCCTGGGATTATTAAAAGTTTTTCTGATTCTGATTTCGGTTGATGGGACAGGTGTTGTGAAGGAGCCGATTGCCCAGCTTGAAAAGCTCTCCTGTGTGTCGCTGAATGTGAGCATTGATGACTGAAAGACATCTTCTGCCTCCATTTATCTGTTTACTACAGTGTGTTGATTTCATGTTAATGAGTATTTAAAGACATTTTCAATTAGTGGGGAAAAAATGCAGGGGAATATAAAATATCAATCCAACCATGCAGACCCACATGCAGTACCTCATAGAACCCCTAGGGGTGGCGGATCCCCTGTTGAAGACCTCCACTCAAAGAACATTTTACTAACACAAACTGAGGGACCAGGCTGGGGTAGGAATTTGGGTTACTGAAGTGCTTGGGATTTTTACTACTGAAAGCGGCGGGCAAACTTGTTGCCATCATCTCACCGACCACCTGGTCATAAAACAGTTTTAAAGAATTAAGCCTCCCATGCTGCTGTGGCTTCCACACGCTGCATTTTGTTTTTGACGCCTTACTTGGCGGCTGTAGGCGCTCACGGCGCTGGTAGCTGCTGTTGCCAGATTGGGTGTTTTTCCGCTACATATTAAGGCCTGTTTGCGGTGTGATTTAGCGAGGGGTTCGCCTGGAGGGACTCTATAGAAATCTGGCAACCTATTTGAGCGAGTTGTTGAACTGAAGAAGCGTGCGTTCACGGACACCAGAATGAAACGAGTTCAATAATGCGTTCATCAGGCAGTAATACAGTGCGTTCAGTTCACGTTAAGCCCAAAATATGAGCAGTTCATGGGCACCGATTCAATGAGCGCGCGTTCAAGCCTTCTTTACTGAATACACTCCCCTCTGCAGGCCATCTTTGATGGTTTCCTGCGTCTTATTTCATCCTTTCCTGGCTCCTCATTACTTTTCCACTGATAATGCTCCATGGTCCCTGGTTTGTGTTTAATTCTTATGTTGGTTTTGGATTCCCTTCTTTTGATTTACATTTTTAAGTTGGATTTTGGATTACTGTTTGGCTTCCTGTCATCCTTAATTAAACCTTCAAGGTCTCATCCTGCCTGTCAGCTCTAACCTTTAACCAAATCTGACAAGATCCCTGAAAATTCCTAATATGAGCAACACAGGTTTTGCGACTGACAATATGCGGTTCTGGATTCAACCACATGTTGTGGCGATGCGGCCTGCAGGAGTTAACCCTTGAACCTGACCTTCACTGCATCACAGACCTCATGGCCATGAGTTATTACTCTACCGCCAGCTTCATGTTGTTCCTGTGCGAGGATGCTGAGCAGCTCTGGAAACACAGTCAGTCCAGGTGTGTCCATCTGTCCTCCTGCACACCATTTATAAGAGGGATTTGTGCATGGCAGGAGGTCAGTACCTGGATTTCTGCAGGAGATCCCTTCCTGCCAACAGCATGAACACCAACAACACCTGTTCCGAAGCTCCTATCGAGGATTACTGCAACATTTAATTTCCCTTTGGGATGATAAGACAGTTTTTGATTGTAATGAATAATGATTTATTGTTTTATCCTCATCTGTTTTCTCTATATCTTCAACTTCTCCCTGTCTTTATCATCATCATCATTTCCCTCCATATCAATACATGTCGTCATTTTGCTCCTGAATAATTTCACCTTCTTCTCTATCTGTCTTGTATTCTTTGGCTCACTGGTATCTCTTCATCACAGTCTTTATTGTCTTTATCTAGGATAAAGCAAATAACAGTAGTACTATACTAGTTGGCCGATGCCATAGAGTACTACTCACAAATCTCGCCTTGATTGGAGGAGAACTGTTCATGTTTGTTCAGGTTAAATGTTGGTGATTTTCATTTTCACCATGTTAGCATCAGATTCTCTGTGATAATCCAAACTACTGTAACTCTGTGTGATTATGACAGACTGTGAGGAGAAGCTGATGAACTTTCACGTACCTCATCTTGATCTCTGCCTTTGTTTCCATGGATCCAGTCTTTCAAAGTCAGGCTGCCTTTTGCATCAGTTTCCAGCTGCTTTTTAACAACTGTTATCTTTTTTCCTGGGTATTAAATCTGTAATCATAGAATATGGAGTATCCCAGGGACAGGTAGGTTTTATCGGGGCCAGTGGACACACTGATAGCAGCATTAATAAACAGAGCCCAATAGTGATGACACAGTCACAGCTGGAGTCAAATAATGCATTGTTATAAATGTTATTCACACATATATGAAAGGAAATCACCAATTCCAGAAACGCCTTCTAGAGAATCAATGAGCGTTACTAAATGCTGTGTTTTCAACAACAACTAAATAAACTGAATCACAATAAAACAATAAAGTTTCAGCCATAGCTGTTAAAAAGGTCTAAGATAAATTTACTGCCCTGTGGAATAAATCCAAGATCATTCATGCCTCCTAAATGAGCTGCGCTAAATAGATCCAGCCTACATTCCAGGATGTCTGCTTTGCACAGATAACTTCATAACTAATACGTAATATACACTAAGGCCCAATCCCCATCCACTGGTTTACCACTAGACCTCACCCACTATAGTGGAACTGAAGCCATTAGGCCTAACTGGGACCCCCCCCTTAAATGACTGCAGATTTACGTATTTATTCACATACCCAGATACGTGTCACAATAAAAGAAGAGACAAAGTTAAAATAGAAGAAAACCTGAAACCGTAAAAATGTCTGGCGGCCTCTTTCCATTTGTAGCTCTCTCTCTCTGCCCGTTTCTCGTACCGACTTCCTGCTCTTCCTGTCTAAGCCGTGAAAAACTGTCTCACCTTACTTCTGCTGAAACGGATCTACTCAATGTTTTCTGTGAGATTGTCTCTAGTTTTCTCACTTTTAAGGAATGCATTCTTCTATCCCTTCTAATGTTGACTAGCCTTACCTGCAAAGAGAAATTGGGACACCACTACCCTCACCGGAAGGAACAAAACTTAGGGATAGGGCTAAAAAGTAGAGCTGTCAGGATAGGGCATTATTTTTCCATAAAAGAGTGCACTTTAACACACCTTCTTATCTACCAATAGGACATTGTAGAGACTTTAGCCTCCAAAAAAGACACTTGAGGGCTTTAAAACGCAACCTGGTTCCAAAGAGGGCTTAAGCTAAGCTAACCACAACTTGAAGGGGAAATCAGGGACATTTTAAATGCAGCAAAAACATGTGCAAGTATTTTTTATGTAATTTAAATAGGTATGCATTATCTGTCTTCTATCAGTAGAAGTTTGGACCTTCAGAGGGCATCTGAGGGCAGTTTAGCACACGCTTTGACCTACAGCAGGTGACGTTAGCATGCACTTTTCAACAATTGCACTGAATTCATTCTAAATATTATTTCTATCTTCATAGACAAACTTTCTTCTTTTGTCTGTTTTATTTATGATTCTTTCTTATTTAACAGTTAATTTCCTGTTTTATTAGATGTAACGTCAGGGTCCTGTGCGTGTGGAGTGATGCATCTCTCCCTGAGAGGATCTAGGTGGAGTACCTGGGCAGTGTAAACAGGTGGAGCTCTTCAGCCTCATCAGAGTGCAGCAGAGCCTTCGCTCAGCGCTGGATTATTAACGTTTGGTCTCTCTGTCCGTCTCTTGTTGTAACCTATCTAGTTGTTGTTATCTCCTGTGAATTTGCCAGAAGTAGCTCAGTCTTTTGCTGTCTCTAGGTTATCCTTTCAATGGATTTCAAGAAGAATCAGTTCCTCTGATTCACCTCCTGTGGATGAACCTGTAAGTTCCCAGCCTGCTCGCTCCGCCGTTCATCATTTCCTGCCCGGCTCCATCAGAACCCTGGTTCTCTCACACCACCCAGCTCCACCTCGCACCATCAGAGGAATAATCATCCACCTTCCCCCACATGGGACCCAGGCCATCTTCCCTCCACGCCTCACTCAGAGTCAGAAAGAAGGAAGCTCTCTTTTATTAATCCATGATCAAAGTCTCTGGCCACTACTAACTCCAGTCTCCTTCCAGCCATCGTCCTGCTGTGGTCTCATGTCTGCGGCTCAGTGGAGAGAATAATCTTCTTGCACTCAGAATGCTGTTAATTTAATTCCAACCAGTTGAATTGAGTCGAGCTGGTTTTATGGGGAGTGATTGTGTCCACAGTAGAGGCTTCTGTTAATCCAGCTCAGGGTCAGAGGGAGCCTGCTGCTTATTCTCAGCGCTCTAGTTGGAAAGCTCTTCAGGAGTTTGATAGTGATCTCCAACCCAGATTAGGAAATAATGTTTCTATGAAGGAGGACATGGTGAAAATGTTCTTAATCCCATAAAATGTATTAAAGCAGGTAATGATACATTCACCTAAAGATTATATTTTAGCCAATCTTTATGGTTTTGTCTTCATTAGTCCTCTAAATGGATCTATTGAGGTGTCTTTTTCTTTGTCTAACCGAAAACGAGCTGCATGTGAAGGTAAGACATGAACAAACATTATGAAAATGCACAGCAGGAGATCTAAGATATAAGCCTTCTGTTAGCACGGACTGATGGAGGAGGAGGAGATAGAGGAGGTGCCGGGCTGAGCTGCAGCTCTACCTGAGGAAAGTTCTTTGTTTTTATTTCTGATCCTGCAGCCAGAGCTGAACAAACAGATCAGTGACAGGATGCAGATTTATGCTAGTTAGCTTTACTGGAGACACGCTTGGAAAATGTCCAAGAGTTTTTTTTTATAGTTCTTACTGTAATTCTTAGTGAGGACTCTTTATGGTGACTGCTTTTCTGAAACCCGGTGTCATTATTTAGCCTCACTGCATAAGCAGCAAAGTGTGCTCCGTTCCAAGCATTTCAGGAAATTCTGGACCAGCATACAGCTTCTGTGCAAAGCTCTAAAAAAAGCATTAAAGGAAAAATCATATTCAGTTCTATTCACTTTATTTCTATAGCTCCAATTCACATCATGTCATCTCAGGTCACTTTCCAGTTCACCAGATCATCCAGTCAGATTGATTCAAAGTTTTCTAAGGAAAACCAGCTGATTGCATCGACTCATTGACTCTTCAGCAATCCCTCACACTAAGCATGCTTGTAGCGACAGTGGAGAGGAAAAACTCCCTTTGAACAGGAAGAAACCTCCAGCAGAACCAGGCTCAGTGTGAGCTGCCATCTGCTGAGGCTTGACTGGGGTTCAAGGAGACAGAAGCAGACATAGAAAAAGAAGCATAGATGCAAAGGCAACTGTCAACCAGCTCCACAGGCGGCCCCGTCCAGGAAACACACAGCCAGGCAGGCGAGCTCCGAGCCAGCTCCCATGTCGGAGAGGATGAAGAGAGCACATCCAGTTAGTCACAGTCAGAGAAACAGGACTACACTGGAAAACAGGCCAAGCTCCAACATCTAGAAACAAAGGTGTTGGCCCAGCAGCACAGCTGAGAGGGAGAATATAGATAGAATGAAGCAGAATGATAAGAATTATCAGAACTGTGGGAGATTCCAGCCGTCCGGCGCCCTGAGAGGAGGAACAGGAGCCTCCTTTTCCAGACTCCAGCAGCTTTTCCCACCAGGCTGAAAACCCTCCAGCATAGAGGGTTCACTATCTGCACTATTGTCACTTTGTCTTCTTATCACTGTGGGATGGTGAGGAACGTAATTTCCATTCCTTTGTATGTCTGGTGCATGTAAAAACATTTACAAATAATCAGACTTTTAACTTATTAAACTTTTTTTTCTGATCTCCTCAGGAAATAATTACAGAACTTGGAAACTTGGATTCGGTTTGATAGAGGGACGGTTTGTAATCTGGGGGATTAGAAAGCTGCAGAAACACTTAGATTAAGTGTTGAACACCTGCTATTCCACAACCTTTAAACAGCAAAGTGGTGAAACATAATCTGCTGAAAACAGATGTGCGCTGCTCCCAGCAGGGCATGCACGTTTTTCCTAAACTACTCTAATTCATCATTTAGGGGCTGTTGGCTCAATCTGTCTTGTGGGTAGAGCCCCAGCTCTGATCTCATCCCACCCGGCATGGGACGCCTACCTGCAGGAGGCACCTGAACATCACCAGAAGCTCTTCTCAGACGCTATCCAGAGACACAGAATGAAAACATGGAGGATATTAATGGGAGGAGAACATCAAGTAAATAAGGATAAAAAGCATCAGAGGAACTGTATTAAAATGGGACTTAACCTTCAGAGCCTCTGCTCCTCTAATAACATGAGTTACATCTTTCATAGATGCTAACTCCATTTCTATATTAGATTAAACACCGTTAAGTGAAGCATCAGCAGAATAAACAGCAAAGCCTGTTTTAATCCTGTATTTCCTTCCTCTGTCAGCAGGAATCTGGGATGAACTCACTCTTCTAATCATGTTCAAAGGCACCGAACTCTGGAAAATAAAAAGACCCGATAGACGTGAATAAATAGCTGAGCAGAGACGCTTCTACCTCAGTCTGCTGGGAATCAATGCACCGAGTTTAGTTTTAACTTCATCCTGATCATTTTTCATCTTGTGTCCTAAAATATAAACCATATTATAAACGGTTGATTGAACTGATCCAGTTCTAGCATCAGAGCGTTGGTGAACATCATATTAGAAATTATTCACCATTTTTGCAGAGAATTTAGATGTTTAAATGTAGGTGGATAATCCTTATAACTGACAGAACGACTGTGTGGCGTTAGGTTAGTGACCCGAGTCACTGGTTAGCATTAACATTGCATTAGCACAAACTCTTCTTCCTTTTTCACAAAGTTGGGATATTTGTCCCTGAAATTTCACCAAACTGACCAGAAGGAAAATGTGTTTTTGTTGAAACAAACTTTAGCAATGAATGTGACTCTGATGTGAAATGACGTTTCTAACGATCCAGAAAACAAAAACAATTCTGCTAACAGCAGTTTCCAGCGTGTGAGGCCATATTGATACCAAGCTATGAATTATTGTTTGAATGCGACGTCTTTAGACCTCCATAAGGTCTGCTTTAATTGGACCCCTTCCTTCTGCTCCAATGATTAGATCCTAGATTATGATGACAGTTGTTCTTCTCTGAATCTCAAGCTGAAGAAGTGAAAATAATCCAAACCAAAAGCAAAGAATAAGCAGAGCCAGGATTAGAGCACTGATGTTTTTCTTCTCTGCTTTTCTCTGGAAAATGTGACAAACTAATTATCTAAGTAATCAAAGAAATTATCTGTGACAATTAGCAAAGGAACACTCATGGAGGGCTCAATTACAAACACCTGAACTCCTCTTAATCACGCAGGTTCTACTAATTAGCCAGAGGCGACAGGAGCGTGTGGCCCCGACAGCAGCAGAGGGTTTACCACTGGTGGAACCGAGAAAAACAGAAAGACAGTTACTGGGACTGGGAAGGGAGAGGGATGGGACTGGGATCAAACTGAAATTGGGACTGGGATAGAAATGGGACTGAGATGGAACTGGGACAGAGACTTGGAAGGAACTGGGTCTGGAAGGGAAAAGGGATGGACTTAGGATGAAACTGAAACTGGGACGGGGACATGGATTGGGAAGGGACTTGGATGGGACTGGGACTAGGATAGAACTGGGACTGGGATGGAACTGGGACTAGGATGGAACTGGGACAAAGACTTGGAAGGAACTGGGACTGGGAGGGGAAAGGGATGGAATTAGGATGAAACTGAAACTGGGACGAGGACATGGATTGGGAAGGGACTGGGATCTAACTGGGACTGGGACTTATATGGGACTGGGACTGGGCTGGGGCAAGCTGGAAATATATTGGGTTTGCATTGCAGCCATTTTTAAATAACTAGAATAAAAAAAATCAGATAAAACGTAGATTAAAGATTTTATGACCTGAAAATAAAACCTGATCAGGAGAAAGAAGCAAAGAGTTTTTTTCTAGAACCTTATCTCCTGAAATAAAGCTCGATATTTAAGCTCATTTGGTTTCAGAAACATTTCCTAAAAAGTAAAGCAGGAAATTTTTTTTTATCATAAAATAGTTTTTACATTTTAATGCTACTTTATAACAAACACATTATAAACTCCCAGATAAGATAATCCAGGCAGGGAACTTTTAATCCCAACTAATAGAAACTTTGCAAACGAGAACGTTTTTTCCGACTGAATCTTTGGTCTCTTTACGGCTGATTTCCACATCCAGCGGATCGGCCTGAACATCCGACGTTTAGTTCCTGGAGTTTCTCCTGTTGGAGGCTTTCTGATCATTGAACCGTTCACTGATTTCATTCTGTCTCACTGCAGAATGAGGCCATAAAGCTGCTTTACAAACATTTTACAACCCTTCCCAGATCAGCTCTACTAAATGTTGTCTTTGGGTTTAAATGCATAAACTCTGCAGGCCAGCTGAGTTTTACTTCTCTGTCAGTATTTAGAGAAAAAGGGTCAATAATGATGCATTTGTTTCTCCGTTATGGAAAACCAAAAACAGGAACAGCTCTGACTCTCCTGCAGCTCCTAACAACATGATGTCATGTACGGTAAGCAAGCAAAGCAGAACTCTTTAAAGATCACGAATGTTGGAGCTTTAAAGACAACGGAAGAAACCAGAAAAAGATTTAAGATCATTATTTTCCAGGAGGCTGATGACTGACAGGTTGCAGCGGAAAGAAGAGTGGCATCACAAATTTATCCCATTTAAAAAAAACTGCATCATTTCTACATTACAACCAACGGATGAGATTTCCCCCTCTGGGTGGTTTCAGATTCACTAATGACTTGTTTACTTGTGTTACATCGCATAAAGGTCATACAAATCATCCTTTATGGAACCCAGGGCCTCTGAAATTAAAAATAACATCCATTCAAGCTGAAATAGTAGCTTTTCTCCTGGAACCAAAAGATCGACTTCAGGCTGGAGAGTCAAACCAATCAATAAGCAAAGAGCATTATGATAATATTACAGCTGCCAGAAACTTTAGCTGGAGAGGCCGTTGTTCTTAGGTGCGCTAGAAAGAAAGAAAGAAAGAAAGAAACAGAAAAAATAAAGAAAGAAAGAAAGAAACAGATAAAATAAATAAATAAATAAATAAATAAAGAAACAAACTAATAAACAAAGGAAAAAAGGACTTACTGACTTTACAGAGGGAAAAAAAGACTAAAATGATGTAATAAGAGCAAAAATGTTTAACATTAATACTCTTTAGTTCTAAAAAATATCAAATGTATAACAGATTAATTACAATAACTATTTATATAATAAGTGATGAATCGGGAGCAGCAGCAGAGATGATGTTTAAAGTGAAACCAATGTGCCAATAAAGGCCTGCATGCAGCACACTGTTAGAAATACATGATTGGAAAAAAGAAAAACACCTCAAACAGGAAAAACAAAGCAAACATGGAGGCAAATATAACATGAGGTCTAACTGGGACTGGAAACGGATGCAAAGCAGTGAATCCGTCGTCTGGAGCAGAATATTTAAGGAACGCACAGCGTTGGGCGGTCTCCTCATCCGGGATTATTTCTCACCTCCTATCTTAGTGTTCAGACAGGAGGAAAAGTGAAACTATTCTGATAGAACTTCATATTTATTTAGTGTAAACATGGAAGCACAGGAATCCAGACAGGATGTTGATTTAAGGATTCTGTGGTTTAAAGCAACACATAGAAAATGAAGAGCGATAAAGAGAAAGCAAACATTGAACACAATAGCAGGATCACTACAGTAATAATAACAGAGAATCCGTCAGAGAGCTTCACCAAGCAGCTCACTGGATTCCACCTGCAGCCACAACCTGGATTACCAGATTCTTTAAAACAGAGGTCTTCAACCGCGACCCCTAGGGGTCCACAGAGGTACTGCATGGGGGTCAGGAAAGTTTTGGTTGATTAGATTTTTTTTTATATTCCCTCCTGCAATTGTTTCCACTGTTTGAAATGTCTTTTAATCCACATGAACATGAATCCAGCAATGACTGTAATGCAGAAAACAGGTGTGGAGGCAGGAGTAATGTCTTTCAGTCATCGAAATGCTCACATTCAGCGACACACAGATGTTGATGTTGGAGCTTG
>JAGKQL010000015.1:27189819-27205687 GCA_018398635.1 Cyprinodon brontotheroides | reverse complement strand
GTTACACGCTCCAGTTACAGTTTTACATGATATATACACTACACATCCAACTATACAATAATAAAGAGAAAAAATAAGAATAAAAAAGAGATAAAATATATTTACACACATATAGCTCTTCTGTATATATATAATCCTTTGTTAATTTTTGCAGCCCTCTTTTAGCATACTGTAGTTTTTTTCTTTTGTGGAAGTCCTGCAGTCCCAATCTATATCTAGCATTATCTATGTGTGTTTCTGTTAATGACATCCAGAAGTGAAGGTAATGAATGTGTGCAGCAGTCCTTTCCTTCCATAACAGAGTTCTTATTGTTGATCCATGAAAGGTGAAGGAGCAGAAGGTAGAAACAGCTTTTTTTCTACCAACTTGTTTTTCCATCTGTTTACTGATTTCTTTCTGCTCTGTGCTTCATTCCTGTCATTCATCTGGTCTCTTCTCTGTGATGGTACCCCCATCAATTCAGTTTTATTTGCATCCTTTGAAAATAAATAAAAGATCTTTTTTTTTTAGAACTGAACCAGAGCTATAACCAAACATCAAACTGCACAAATGTTTAGATGGAAAAAAAAACCTCAAATAAAAATCTGACTGAGTGGTTTATGAATAGATTTCCAATAGTTTGAGGACAGATCAGGTCCTGTTTTAAAGCTGCAGACTGAAAATAAAAATCTTGGCTTTTAACATTTGAAGGTCGATGCTAAGTGCTAGCTTCCCTTCAAGTTGATTCCGCATCAAAAATATATAAAAGAAACATAAAATGATAGATTTTTAGCAGCCAGGTGAGACAGAACTTCAGATTATTCCCTCTGTAAATACTGAACACCTCAGCATGTAACGCAGCTCCAGCGTCTCCTGAAAGGAATGAAGAATGAAGACTTTCTGACGGCTCTGAACAACTCAGAGGTGAATGTTTTTAATGACAGAGTCGTGGACATTTTGTCTGAAATATGAATAATAATTACTTTATTCTAATAGTCAGAAGCCCATTCAGAACATTTCTGACTAGGCCACGCCTACTTAGTGGGCGGAGCTCCAGCAGGTGTCATGTATAGTTTTTACCAGCGGTGGATGAAGTACTCAACGGTAGTACTACAGTAAAAGTATTGATACTCATACGTAGACAAATACTCAACTACAAGTAAAATGACTCAAACATGTAGCCAAGTTAAAGTATTAAGGTACTCACTTTTTAAAATATGTAAGTATTCAAAAATATAAATAAATGTTTCAATATTTATATTATCTATATTTTATTTATATGTCTAATTTTCAGAGTAACTTTAAAGAACCTGTAAGTTTCAAAAACCACCGGATGTATTGATGCGTAGATCCACCTGCTATAGATTCTACACCACCTGGAAAGAACTTCAGCATAGAAGATAGTTTTGAGATATTTTTATTATTATTTCTCATTTAAAATCAAACCAAAAATAAAATAGGAGAGTCTAGATTCTCCTTCTTATGTCACCATAGAATAGAGGTTAAAGGTTGAATCTATTAGAAACTATATCTATGCTTTGAGACTCATCCTACTGAACAACTTGGCCTCATGGCAACAACTAACACCTTTAATAAAATGATAAACTACTAATAATATCTGCTCTGAGTTTCTATTATCTGTGGAACGTCATTAAATCTGTAAATCAGTGGCGCCCAGATTCAGTCCTGAAATGATTAATCGATTTAGTAATTGATTAATCGTTATTTAGAGTATAAAGACTGTAAAACCTGCCTTCAGCTGACAGAGTGACTCACTTAGAGCAGCAATTATACTCGAGATTGTAAAAATATATCAACATTTTTGCATTTAAGATAAATGGAAGAAGATGGATGGATGGATGGATGGATGGATGGATGGATGGATGGATGGATGGATGATGGATGGATGGATGGATGGATGATGGATGGATGGATGATGGATGGATGGATGGATGGATGGATGATGGATGGATGGATGGATGGATGGATGGATGGATGGATGGATCTTTGAGTCTGCTCTATCTAGAACTCCTCAGAAGAAATGTTTTAGTTTCAGCCAAGCTTTAATTTCGTACAAAGTCCTCTTTACCTTTTGTTTATCTGATTATTAATCAGGAAAAACAATCCTAACAGATTAATCAATTAGTAAAATGATCGTTAGTCCAGATTCAGTCCTAATGGCTGCAATGTTGAAACTAACAGCTTCCTGGGAATGGAGTGGAAAAAAAAACAGAACAAAATGATTTAAGTAAAGCAAATTACTCCAAAACATACTTAAAGTAATCCAGTAAATGTAGTTTGTTATTTCCAGCACTGTTTTCCCCTCAGAGTGAATCTCCTCCATGTTTAGCAGTATTGATCAGAAAGCAGGTCCTGACTTTAAATCACCTCCAGAAACATGGAGATTCCCTCTGGTCCTCCTGACGAACGCGTTCCATCATGGCGTCTGATTCTGTTTAGTCTAATAAATGGCTGGTAGGGGGAAAATCCTGACTTTTCCAAACGTTTCCCCAAAACTTATGATACACATCAATTACTGTGATACTCCCAGTTATTATTCTAATGTCACTCAGTTGTTTCAGATAAACAGACATTTTCTGAGCCTCTGACCAAAAGAAAACACTTAGAGATTCACAGCGACCTTTAAAAAAGAAACACTAAGTAATGACGAGCAGCCATCTTTGCTGCAGCGGTTTTCTAACTGACATGAATCTGAATAAAACGCCACACATCCAACATGTAGCAGATTATCTTTGCTCTGAATTAAACCCATTTATCTGGAGTTTTGTGTAGATTAGCATTTTCTTTAGATCTCCAGTATTTAACCTGGCTGTGAGGCAGGACAGGTGCAGATGGTGAGTTCCTTCACGCTCAGAGACAGTAGGTAGGCGACCGGGCCGATATTTTGTTGATTAAAGCCGTGGCTGAACGCTCCAAGGTTTGTTTGAACAGATTTAGATGCGATTGTAGATGATGCTATAGCAACAGATTAAATAAAGTGAGGATTGAAGCTGATAGGAAATGTGATCCAGGTCTGCAGCTCTCCTGATGTCAGCTCTGCTTGTGTGTTTATTCCAGGAGCCTAAGCAGGGCGGCCATCGGCCGGCACGCAGCCTTGTTCTGATGAACGTTTCCTCTCTGACTCTCCATCAGATATCCACTCCAGCTAATGTAGTAATTATGTTTGATCTTTCATTAAATGTCTTTTGGTGTAGCTACAGGCACTCGACTGCTAATAGAAATCCATGTTCACCGAGCCCGCTGCTTGTAGAAAGTGTGAATTAAACGGATTTCATCATCCAGATGAAAGATGTGCCTTTGCTGTACGGCAGCCGACATTAAAATCGATTGGGAATATTAGACTAAAATGTGAGTGAATGCCAATTTCATCATCAGTCGGATTTTCAGTGGATTCCTGCAAAGCGTCTCCCTTTGATTTTTAACCTGGGAGTGAACACTGGGTGGAATCTGGAAGAAGGAGGAAGAACATCTAGGAGCTGATATCTATCCCTGCCCAGCGAGCAGCAGCTCTATAAACTCCAACTACTGACCTTGGATTGATGAGATGCAATGTTTAGTTATATTTGGAGATTCTTGTTGGTCAGAATGGAACAGACGTAAGGTCCCTCGTAATGAACGGTAAGGTTCTGGATCTTTATGCTGTATTCTGTGACGGCGGTGTTTTCCATCAAGACCACACGAGGATCCAAAGTCCACTTCTCCCTGCCTGCGAACAGAATGGTGGTTCGGTTGAGCCAAGCCACTCGAGACACTTTGCTATCAACGCTGCATCTGGATGGAAGACAGAGAGAGAAAAGACTCTTAGTGTTTCAGATATTCATTCCAGAGACCTTCCTGTTCTGAAATTAATTGATTTCTCAAAGACAATAAGAGTGCAGCTAAACATGGTCGATGTCAAGGTTGCAACACCAACCTGCAACGAACCGCTCCACCAGTCTGCACCGAACTGCAAAACCAGTCTGAAATCCATCACCAGTCTGCACTGAACCGCACCACTGGTCTGAACCACATCACCAGTCTGCGCCGAACTGCAAAACCAGTCTGAAATCCATCACCAGTCTGCACTGAACCGCACCACTAGTCTGCGCCGAACTGCAACACCAGACCCTGATCAACACCTTTCAGGCTCATCCAGTGTTTTAGATTTAAATAAATTTACTGCCTGTTATTTACCAGAATGATGCCAAACCAAACTTTCTCCTTTTGCAATCATTGGAATAAATTCAACCAATAAGCTAGCAGCTTTCCTTAGGATAGTAAAGAAAGTTAAAAGAACGTCAGTTTCAAATTTCCTTTGATCGATCGTTTAAGAAAATGATTTATGGAAAAAGAGTTTTTTCCTTCAATATGATCGGTGAAACAGTCTTTGCATTGCGACAAGCAAAGCCTGACAGCCTGAGCTGCTTTGAGACGATTCTACTGGGATCAGAGAAACACGGGAGGAGCTGGAGTGTTTGGGGTTGGAAGCACTCTGAGCCACAACCCTCATTTTCCTCATTAGATCAATAAATAATACTGAAAACTAATCTGACTAACGAAGCCTTTCACTGATTACTGATGAGCAGGTTTATTGTGGTTTGACCTCAAACTGCCTCTTTCCTTTATGGGTCAACATAAAAATCTAACAGATATTTAGTATAAAAACCTTTTGGAAGATTCTCTGATTAAGGAAGTTATTTAACAAGAAAAATGAGGAGATTAAAATGTGTTTGGCCCAAAGTTCATCAACCAGGCTGTTTCTATGTATGACTGTAAAAAGTCTTTATTTCAGAAGCTGGAATAATAAAATATCACCAACAAGTGATCAGTTGGACTGTTTTGGAGGATTTTCAGGTTTACTGTGGAATATTTAAACATGAATAATCTAGAAGCAGGTTTTATTTAAAGGCACGGCTCCTTGTTCACATTCTAACCCGCCTCTACTTGGCTTTCTCTCTACGCCGCTTTCATGTCGGAAATATTGCCTGTTTGTTTTTTAAATATAGTCTGCTTCCACACAAACGGCTGCTTCTGTATGCAGGTGGAGGCATCCTGCAGAAATATTATTTCTTCTTTGAATTTCGTTCACACATTATTTCTGTCCTCAGCTCCAACCTGCTTCTCGACTCCTTTCTTCCCTGACGTGCAGCAGCAGCAGCAGCAGCACGGTAAACTTGTCCTGTCATGACTCCAGCAAACAGCAGCGCTTTGACAGACACTAGTGAAACACTTAAAGTGTAAATTAGAAATACTCTCCCTTAGTTCTCTACAAAAAATAAAAGAATCTAAACACGTACAGTACGTAGAGGTTTGTCCTATTTTCCCTTTATTTCAGCAGTTTTTATAGTGGAAGATTTTTGCAAATTTTTGGGAAGGCCCATTCTTTACACTTAAAAAAAAAAAAAGCACAACCCTGTACCCGCTCCTGAGAGGGAACGCCTATTAAACATGTGTCAGCGCGTGCACAAGCCCATTCCTCCTGGTGCACGCTCTGTTTAAAAGATGCTGTTTGCATCACTCATACAAGCTTACTTTCCAAAAGAACATTCTCATGAGGCCCAGATAGTTCACATTTTGGACATAGAAGACAGGTGGTTTGAGAGGGGAGTGAAGGAAGATATCTATGCTAAGAAAGAAAAAGATTTCAGATTTCAAAAACCTACAATGCAGCAATAGAGTTGATTCCTTCCTGCTGTCATATCGATCTGTGACCAGACCTGAAGAAGTGTGTGAGAAAAAGATGGTGGCAAACATGACTCCGTTACACAGTCTGGTCAGAACGAGTGAGAAACAGTGTCAGCAGGTTACTGGGAGAAAGTTATGAACGGAGAATATCTGACCAGTCAGACCAGTCTAAAGCTCCTGCATCATCTTTACAATTTAGACCAGCATGTGCCGACATACGGAAAAATCTGGCAAAAATGTTTTCAAATGTTGTATAAGTTATGAGCACGCTGAAGTATGCTGAAACCCGCTGAAACACGCTGGCCCATGTCGACATACGACATTCTACGTCGAGAACTTTTTAGCATGTTCCAAAATTTCCCGGCGTATGCCAGCGCCTTGACGCCATCCATTCAACATATTCTCATTATCAGTTCAGTATGAAATCGTGACGAAAAGTTATGCACAGTATTTCATGCGGGTTTGGGCGTTTTTCCTCGAAAATACAGATCAGTGCGCATGCTAAGCGGACAGATGAAAAAAGCAGATCCGCGGACGGACGTAAAACTGGGAAAAACAGTGCAATAATCACTTCTTCAGGTCTCTAACTAGGTTGCTTGCTGTTTTTTTGTATCTTAGGGTTAGGTCAGGGTTAATTCTATGTTAAATTCTACGTTATTTAATGGTGAGTAAGATGCGCATGCTAAAGGATATCTTGTCTCGAGGCAAGACGTAAAAATACGGCATCGTAAATGCGGCGAAAAAATGTCTAAAACGTACAAAATTACGATTGGATAACTTTTCGCACGATTTCATACAAACTAATGATGAGAATACACTGATCCGTGGTCCAACAGTTCCAGGTCAGTTATCTGATGGTTGACATCCGTTCAGTATCAGTTCCTCATCAGTCGCGGGCGTCTAGCTGATCCTAAACCTCTGCGTAACTTATCCAGAACTTCTCTCCAACGCACATCAAGGTATCTGCCGTGTTCCAGCGAGCGCGAAATGAACGTGTTTCTAGCTTCCAGCTACCGTATAATGGCGTATTGGCAGCTGTTTTGGTATAAAAAGGGGTTCAGAGGAGGAAACCGTCAGTTCTCCCTCCAGACTTCATCCCCATCATAGGGTGAGCCAGAAGGTGAGTGATGGATCCTCCCGGCAGTAAACAGCAGCTAGGTTAATACTGCAATCAAATAAATCTTTTTCTGCAGGCCGGGTAGCCTCTGGGCGCATCGCTGCCCCCCTCAGGACACTGGCTTCTGCATCATTTCATGGGTATTACGCTGCCGCACGTTATGCAGAAGTTAGGCTGTCGTTGGACAGAAGTTCTGGACTCGTTATGAATGCTCTATGTTTACGCCAGCGCTTTAGGAGATTCTGGGACGTCAGGCAGACGCTGGATAAATCAGCATGTTTGCACACTATAATTGTGAAAAATTCAAGAAAAAACAATCCAGGAATAAGGTTCTTTAATATCCCATCCTTCGTTTTTAACATTTAAAACAACATTTCTTCTGAATGTAAACACTGTCACAGTTTAATGCAACTTTAATTCCTATTTCTCTTTAAGCTGAAGCTTTTTTCCACTCGTCCCTCTTCTGCATGTGGCACTGCACCCATCGGGGACTTCCTCTGTGGCTAATAACTGATAATGGGGGAATAGAAGCGACGTGGACAGTGAATGAAGCAGTAAAGGCGTTTTATTTATGCCACTAATGCTTTCTGCACAGCTCCCATAGAGCTTCACACAGCCAGCAGTGTCTGCTCCCCCCAGACTGGGAACTTTGTGAACAGCTAAACAAGAAATCCTACATTCCCAAATTGGCACGTCCATAACGAATGAAACGAGTGTTTGTGAAATAATGTGTGAGAGGAACTTCATGCAATGAGGCCAAGAAAGACGATGAGCAACAAGAACAAAACCATCAATAAGGGGAGAGAACAAAGGAACATCAGATGCTATAGAAGATGCTTGTTAAATATGTTAATTATAAAAACATAGCCTCCAAGTTCACTGCGCTTCTTTACACTCGTATCTAATTGTTTTCTTACTTTGGATTTTAGTATTTCTAGATGAAATATTGTGCAGGCGTGCTGATGCACACGATGCGACTTAACTATTAACAAACAGCAGAAGAACCAGTAGGCGGTGTGTATGTGAGCAGAGGTAACACATCTCATTAGTGTTCAGCCGAGGCAGAAAAAAAAAACTGGGTGATCATGTGCAGAAATATTTGCTGGAGGAGCTGTAATGGCCTTAAAAAAATCTAAAGGTCAGCAGCAGTCATTAAACTGTGCCCTTTTTCTTCAAGCCTGCGGATGATGCATATTTTACATGAAATGAATAGCTGCTCATTTGTGAAAAGCAGGGTGGCTCTTCATGATCATGGTGGACGCGGACAGAAAGCGCAGGGTGTCAGCGGTCAGCCCATTCCTCACAGGAAGGAGATGAGGGTTAAAGTCCACCCAGCTCGTCTCTGTCATACCCTGCAATGGCTGCAGTTCCAGGAAGTAGCCTGGAGATAGACAGCAGCCTCGGCTTCTCATGAACCTCGAGCCATTAGAGCCTGGACAGGATCATCCACACCTCGACCACAAAGCTGCTGCAGGAGGCGGTGTCTGCTGGAGAAAGGAGGCCCTGCATGCATGAGCAGGATCCAGGGCTCCTTTACAGGGCATCCCTTTAATGCCTGACTTATGGAGTGAATTTTCTGCCAAAAAATTGCATATAAATAAGCATGTTGCAAACACACATAAAGCATGTTTCACATAAATATTATCACTCAAATAGATCTTATTGTTGACAAATAAAACTTGTGTTACAAACTCTCCTCTAATGTCACACGCAAATAAAAGTTATTTTTCAAACTGTCCTTAAATGTTGCACATGCATAAAAATTTGTTTTACAAGCCGGACTCTAACGTTGCACTGAAAATATAATTTATAAATTGTCCCCGAGTGCAAAATAATCTCTGCTTGCATACAAACAGCCTCTCCTCGCATACGTCACACCGTGACGTGATAAATGAAGAATTGTCATTCTGTTTATTTCTGAAGCACTTTATGCACCGGACAGGACCAAAGTGCTGTACACAATCATAAAATACAATAAAATTATAAAATAGGAAAAAAAAACAAGTGTAAAATATATATATTAGTATACAAAGAGAATAAAACAAAGTAAAACCTCTCAAATTGTGCCAAAAGCCAAGGAAAAAAGATGAGTCTTAAGAAGGGACTTAAAAACAGCCAGAGAAGAGGCCTGTCTTCTGCTCAGAGGCAGATCCTTCCACCGCTTAGGAGCTGCTACAGAAAAAGCACAATCCTCTCTTAGCTGCATTTTGTCTTTGGGACCCTCAGAAGCAGCTGATCAGCTGACCTGAGGGAACGGGAGGGTGTGTAAGAATGCAACAGCTCAAAAAGATAAGGAGGGGCAAGGCTGTTGAGAGTTTTATAAACAAATAAAAGAATTTTAAAATCCATCCTAAAATGTACGGGCAGCCAGTGTAAGGAAGCTAAAACAGGGGAAATGTGGTCGAATTTTCATGTACCTGTTAAAAGAGTGTATGTGTACATATTATAGGCTACACCCAATGGGAATATTACTGTATCCTTTTGTCAAATGAAGTAATTAAATCTTTATTTGTGTTTTATATTGAGTTAGCAGCTAGCTGGTGCTAGCTAAGGAGGAGAGCTGAGGAACTATTCTGGGTGTTGCTATGACGACAGGGCAAAAAAAAAACACCAACCACGGCAGCCGATGATGTGGAGAGCAGTATTTATGTTTAACCATCTTGGAAAGATTGAGTTTTTATGATTGGGAAAGATCGCTAGATGCGCTCCGGCGCTACCATCCATGTTTCCTTCCGTAAACACAGAGCACGCTAGCCTGTGATGTCACTGCGTCCTCTACTGCGCATGCGGGACACTTGCCTTGTAGGAATGCAGTTCACACAGGAGATCACATACAAGCTGCATATATTTGGAAATGTGAACGACAACACAAAAAAATTGGATTTTACAAAAGAATTGTAATTGAGCATCAAGACCTGCAGTGTGAACATAGCCTAAGTTAATGGATCTAAATGGAAAGCGGCTCAACCAATCAAACAATCATTGTTTAATAATATTTATAATTAGCAACTCATCCATTAACTGGATAGTTTCCTTAACATCAGCTCTACAAACTCTCTACTTCGTCTTTCATCGGGCCAAACCAAACATACTGTGACAGTGTGGTCCTTTCACTATGCCGCAAAGCTGGCTACTTGGACACAGAGACTGGCTGACTGGTTAGCATGATTGACTTTCCCATTCTGTGGGATCGAGTCCCGCCTCCGAACCTTGCCACACACCCAGGGTCAGACTGGGAGAGATTTTCAGCCCTGGTATTTTACCATCCACACCGGCCCATTACGCTAACCTTGGTGGATCTGGTCCAAGTAGACCGTGTCTTTGGTAAGTCCAGTACATAGTGGAACCAGTCCAGGTATACTGGGTCCTTGCAGGATGCAGGTGCTGAAATCGAAACCACCCATTGTCTTCGAGATCCGCTCAGTGCTGCTACACTGCTCTCTCTGGGGAGGGAGGGGCTAAACCAGCCAATCAAAGGAACGATGCGGGCCTGTAAACATGCGTGACGTTACACCATATTCCCTCTACATACATCCCCTTAGTTAGTTTGTTTTTTTGTTATTTCTATCTAAATTAAAGCATTTATTTAATTCAGCAGTTTCTCAATCTGGGACTTCCTCCTAAGGGTAAATGGTCCGTTTTATATTTTTAATCTTAATACTTTGTTCAACCAAACCCCAACTCCAATCTTACATCCAGTTGTCTGTAGAGTCTGTGGGAAGCTGTTTGCTCTGCGTCTCTGCAGGCAGCTCTACATTCTGCTCTCAGCTGATGTTCTCTGCCTCTTATCTGCTTTGCTAATAATAAGCAGTGGGGGGGATTTCACTCAGAGTGAGAAAAATATATATTATACTATAACCCCATCTGATCTAATAAATGGAGCCTTAACAGCTGCCTTAGCAAACGCTGTTATTCTGGAGATAAGAGGACAGACTATAGAGCTGTCATCATCACAGGATGTTTATCTATGAATCTATCAACCAGAATAAACATTCAGGAAACGTTTGAAAAGTGTTCTTAAATTTACTGTTAGTTTTTTTTTTTTCATTGTAGAGCTCAGTCTAATCTGACCATCTATATTATTGGATTTTCTTTGCTTTTTCTTCATAGACACTTTATTATGACCTTTATTTCTCTTATAGCTGAGCTGCATTGCATGCTAATATCTATAAAAATCTGATTCTGTTAAAAACTACATATGCTCTCTGGGTTAGTTTAATTAAGGTACATTTATTTTAGTGTATTTCTATAGCTCCAATTCACATCATGTCATCTCAGGTCACTTTCTTTCCAGTTCAACCAGATCATCATCATCATCAGTCAACTCGATTCAAAGTTTTCTATCTAAGGAAAACCAGCTGATTGGTTAATTTTCTTAAGGACTTTTAATGTGAAAGTTTCCCCCAAATGAAAATATGGACACAGTGAACCGTATTTATTACGGTTCAACAGTTGTTATTTTCTCCAATCTCAACCTTCTCCTTATGCTTATTATGCAGAAAGCTGCTGTCAGAAATGTTCCTGGTGTGGATCTGGGACCTCTGAGGTCAAACAGAGACGCAGGTGTTTTTCAGCAGCTGAGTTAAAATGAAAAAATAAGATAAACTGGCATATGTTCAAAGCTACCTTGTTGACTGTGAGCCAAACAATTAATAATTTATTCATGACTCAAACCTCCTCCGCAGAGTTTACTTTAATTCCAAACACTCTTAGTGATTTGGATGATGATAAAAAAAAAGATAAAAAATTGTTTTTATGCAAAGTTGTTTTTCACACTGGGGAATCAATACTGTGGAGTTATAGAAATAAAGCTGAATATTAAAACAAACTTCACCAAACCTTATTTGTCTTATGCTAAACAAAATAAATTGCTCTTTTAGTGGTTTTAGTCATTTGTCCTTTTTCCCAAAGAATACCGTATTTCCCGGAATATAAGCCGCTACTTTTCTCCCACGCTTTGAACCATGCGGCTTTTCTGTGGATTTTTCCTAACCGCCTCAGTAGGGTGACCAGATTTGGGTTTCTGAAAAGGAGGACCCTTTTTTTCCAGGGGGGGGTGTGGGGTTGTGAAGTGTCGACTGCTGGGCCGCTGACTGGACCGGACCTCAGCAGGGAGCCATGAGCCACCCGTCCTCAGCTGGAGGAGGGGGGTTGGGGGCCCGTAAGACAGGCGGGGGGAAGCAGGTGTCCAGGCTACCGTCACTGGGTCGGGTTCGGTCGCCTCCGTCTCCCTGCTGGCTCCTCCTGCCACTTTCCTCGGCGGATCTCAGTGAGCCAAGCCCCAGAGCTACCGGCAAGCAGTTCCAGTGCCTCGGTTTCAAATAATACTATAATATATGTTTCAAATACTGTATGTGCTGGAAATAGAGTCGATCAAAAGATTTTTGAAATTCCCCCACAAACACTTTTTTTTTTAGGATTTGAAAACTAGGACATGTCCGGGGAGAAGAGGATGTCTTCTGGCCCAGCAGGACCCTCCCCAAAAAAAAAGAAGAAAAAAAAAAAAAAAGAGAGTTTTCAGAACTCTATAGAAACCCAAATCTGGTCACCCAGATTAGCTAGTTTCCATGCAAAGTCAATGGTTGACGCCAAGCATCAAGGTGCAGCGCGTTTCTGGTAGCAGCTGAAGCAGCGCCTCATGAGCTTCCGAGTATCTGAGGTTTCTTCAGAAGCAGCAGGTGCTGGAGTAGGAAAAATTTAGGGGCTTTAGCCGCATCCACCAATCAGAGGAGCTGAAGGATCTGGGAGCTGGTAGGGAGTCAGACACAGCACTGCTGATGCAGTATGTCATGATCACTCCTCTCTGAAACAGTTTTATTAACGCCTAGATTAACTTCAAATGTAGAAAACCTGCCGCCGGCAGAATATGTTTAATTTTATTATCCTGCTTGCCCTGCAGTTTGTAGCACAGACCTGAAAAACGCTAACATCTACTTCCAGCCACCACCAACAGTAGGGGAAAACCCTGGAGAGGGGAGCGGGGCCTGAGGCAGCTGCCGCTGGGGATTCCCCAGTGACAGCGCAGCGCCGGTATATGGGGGGTCTTGTTTGCCCCACAGAAGAAATATAATCTTTGAAGGCAGGATGGTAATCTGGATGAACTGACTGCACAGACCATGTTGCTTTCAGGAGGACTTTCTCTCACTTCCAACATAGATTCTAACTACTTTCTACCAATACAGATCATCCTAATGCAGATCATTGGCTCCACCCACATCTAGTGAAAACTAGTGTGATTGAATGAGTCATATAACTCAAACACTCATTGGTTAGCTAAAGGAAATCATCAGAAGCCAGCAGGTACTTTTCAAACTGCTAACGCAGAATTGTCTATGCCATGCTACAAATGTGATTCAGAAAAGATGTTGAAATGTGTCTGAAAGGTCGGACACAGGCGCAGAGCAACAAGACCTTTTGGCCCTATCTCAAAGGTTTTTTAGAAATTGAGCTTTCAATTCATATAGTGGAATCTGGCTGTTTTTTAAAGGTTACTGTTTATTCAATAATGATTATAAAATTAATGTGTGCTTATAAAACATTTTGCAAGGGGATGCTCGACTGCTGTTTCATGATCCAGTCAGGAGACCACCCTGCCTTGTCATTCTGATTGAGCATCCTGTCTTCATGAACTGATCAATTGTTCTGTCAGAACAATACTCTGTTTGTTACCATGCATCATGTTCTGTTAATAAACGTTCTGCGGAGGAGGTCCAGTGGGAGACAGTGTGTTTGAGTCTGGGGTTCAACTGTCTCTCCTTCTGCAGAAATTGTATCCATAATTGTGTATTTCAGTTCTTCTTTTGCCAAAACCTACATTTTATGAACCTGACAGTTACTTTATACTTTAAGTAGTTTTTGGAGCACATTCTTTTTCACTTTAACTTTAGTTAAGAGCTCAAGGTGATACATTAACTTTTACCAGAGTGTTTTTAAACTGCAGTATCTATACTTCTAATGAAGTAACAAATGTGTGAACTTTAGACACCACTGAAAGAAAGCATAGGGTAGCTCCGCCCACTTTTCCACCGCGCAGCAAAGATGCTTCAGCTGCGAGTCAGAACTAAACTGGTACAAGCATCAAAAATGAAGCAGCAGGCGCGTTTTTGCTGCTCCTGATTTCTGTCACCTTTTTATCACAATCTTTGTTTACTGTTTGGATCGCCAATAAAAGAATCATCAGCTTCTGATTTAAAATACGTACAGTAGATCTTTACAGATTTTATATATTAATTTAGGAAATATAAAAAGAAAACTGAAAATCTGCAAAGTTCCAAAAAACACACCATTTCCTATAAAGTTCATAGCAAAGTCATAAATATTGGTTAAAGCTGAGTCATTGTTGTTTCCAGAGGTTCAAGATAAATAAATACATTCAGATGAAATGGGATTAAATACAGCGGATCTATAAGTAAATAGAAAATAGAAGCTGTCTGCTTTCACCTTGAGGCAGACCTGGTGACAAAGAATTCATATTAAAGACAGATGATTGTTTTCCTCCTAACCTTCAGTTCAATGGACCTCACAGGATGAAGAGCATCACTCAAACTGTCACTCCTTGCCGCCACTGTGGGGTCAGAGGCGGCAGATCAACTCCAATCCCAGAGCTCCATCAGAAATCTGACGGCACAAACAGAGCTGCTCTGTTTACAGCAGCTCAGAGAGCGCCGCACATTTTAACACACAATACAGGCGCAAACATTGAAACGTTACCTGGTTTATGTTAAATTAAATACCTGCAGCTGAACCAAAAATAATTCAGAAACACTATTGAACTTTGGATAACCTGCTAAAAATACACTGTGATTGAAATATGTAGCATTAGGAAGTTTTACCGTCCAACAGGTTTAAAAACCAGGAGTCGAACAACTGACTGAGATTATTTCGATATCCGCGATCCTAACCTCCGAGTCCGGAGACAAAGACGAAGAAGGAGGATAGAATTTGAAGAACCAACCAGTAAACTGTTATGATTCAGATAACGCTGACACATTCATATTCCGGGGCGTGATTTCATAGTTTTCATTGTTTAAAAGTGGGAAGCATTAAAGTAATGAACTTAGAATGCAGGCGGGGCTGCAGCTTCGTAGAATCTGTAAAGGTATTATGATTTTATTAATGATTAACACTCAGATAGCTAAAGGTTAATTAAAGAACACTTTTTACAGAATTAAACCAGGTGAAACTAAAACTTTTCTACTTGAGGAGTTCTGGATTCGGCAGACTGACAGAAGAAAATGCAAAATGTTGATATATGTTTTTACAGTATTCTTGTAATTGTTTTTAAAATCTCTATATTCCAGTTAACAATTTATCGATTATTTCAATTACACATTAATCTGATCATTATTTTAGCCCTAATCAGAGCATAGTGAGGCTTTTCAGACAGTAATAGAGAGAGAACAAAAGAAGATGGCGGCTCCGGCTCCTTCATTATGGCGGACCCTGAATACGCTTCACACATCAGAAACTAGAGCAGCAGGCTCTCCTCAGTCAGAGCAGTCAGAGAGTGACTGCAGCACAGACTGCTGCAGAGCATCCACAGAGCTGTGCAGAAACACCTGGAACCATGAGTCACAGGAAATTTGATATTCAGAGCAAAACAAAGGTTGTTTTTTTAACCTTTATTTTACCAGAAAATCCTATTCAGATTAATAATCTGGCTCCATTTCACTACATGAAACTAAAAACCTTTTTCAAACTTTGGATTTCAGTCCCAAACCTTTAAGCCAAAGTTTAAACTGACCGACTGGAACCAGTTCCTTCATTTCCAGCCTTTCACTTAAATGTTCCATGTTGAGGCAGCAGAACAGTGGAGAGCCACTTCACCATCACCTCACCATCACCTCAACTATTGCCTTACCATCGCCACACCATCACCTCACCATCACTTCACCATTCCCCACCATGACCTCACATCAACTCACCATCACCTCACCATCACCTCACCATTGCCTCACCATCACCTCACCATCTCCTCACATCACCTTGCCATTATCACACCAGCACCTCACCATTACCAAACCATGACCTGACATAACCTCACCACCACCTTACCATCGCCTTACCATCACCTCACTATTACAACA
>JAGKQL010000015.1:27165695-27184819 GCA_018398635.1 Cyprinodon brontotheroides | reverse complement strand
ACATGATGTGAATTGGAGCTATAGAAATAAACTCACTGTCTGGTCAGAAGTCAGTTATTGGGTGAATCTGTTGTGTTGACAGAGTCAGCAGTGACGATAGACCTTATATTCCTCTGCAGCTGCCAGCATCTCGCTGATGCTGATGGAGCAACAAGACATGGCTGCTCAGTGAGAGCTATGAGAATAGAGCCGCTTCAGGAACGTCTTCCTGTTTCCACTGAGGACAGTCAGCCGTTCCTCACTGACTAAACATCTCAGGCATTTTATTTCATTTATTTTCTCTGGATTCAATTCATGAGATACAATCTTTAAATGTTTTGTTCAATCTGCTGGTAAAGATTCTCAGTCATCCAGGTCAGAGTCATTCCACAAAAAAAAAGAAAATTAAAAACAGTCCACTGGACTTTGTTTCCTAGTTTGAGGACCAAAACCAGACTTAGTTGGTCCACTCTATAAAACCTGGAACTATTTCACTATTTTTGACATTTTGAATTGAAAAATCTTCCTGGATGGAAGAGAAACGTCTTCAGCCTTGGAAACAAAGTCCAGTGGATTGATTTTTTACTTTTTTAGAATTTGGTGGATAGATATTCTTACTTGGAATACTTTGTGTAAGCTATGTCTCATCTACTCTCGTATTTCTGAGTTTTCAGATGATTGAATAAACTTCTGTACATTGACTGCAGTTGAATCCTGACAGAATGAGGAAGGGGATTATTTTCCGCAGTGAAAGGTTAACTGTTTGCTCACAGAACAGAGAATTTATTTCTGTTTCCCAACAACAACTGCGTCATTCATCCTTTAAACGTGTTCAGAGCAGCTGAGAGCAATAATTAGTCCCTCCTCCACTTCTCTCACTGCTGCTGTCTGTAGAAGAAAAGCCAGAAACCTTGGGCAGCGACTCGTACTGCTGACGCTAACAGGATGCAGACTGAGGGGTAAAAAGTCACCTCGTCGCTGCCAGAGCAGATGGCGCAGCCAATCAGCATCAAGTTACAAAGGTCAAAGTCACCTGCAAAGCAGGAACCTGCCCTGAAATTTCATCACTCAGCAGATTCAGAGGAGTTCAGTCCTAATGGAAACCAAGGCTGACAGCCAGCTAGACGCTATGAGAGGCCCAAACTAAAGCCTCCAGTATCTGAACTAAATTTTAGTTAGTCTTTCTGGATTCACTGAATCCTGCCGTTCATCAGATCAGCCGCTAACGTTTACAGACGCCTTGCTTTCCATTGAGCTGAAAAACAATAAACAGCGTTTCAGCTGCAATGTTCAGCCGATCCTTTCTTTCCAGGTTCTCTGAAGAGTTTAAAGAGCAGAACTGATGATGATTATAAGATGCATTATTTCTAACATGAACAAAAGCTGTGCAGGTCAGGTCTTTATTTTAAATAATTTCAGTTCTTAGAGAGGAAAATATCAACTTTATTTATACCCGTCTGATAATATGATTTATTAATTTTTTTTTAACCTTTATTCCTGGAAATAAGGCAGAAAAGTTACATAATAATAGATAATAATAGATGCATTAAATTTAATGACAGGTACATGAAAAACATATCAAGTAAAATGATTACAGATCATTGAGGCGGCTTCAAATCTTTTCCCTTTCAACTAAAAAGCATTTAAGGATAAAAACTCAGTCAACTTCCAGTAATAAATTCCACTCAGAAGGAGCTGCGTAGCTAAAAGTTTTCTTCCTTAGTTCTGTGGAACAGCGAGCAACAGCTGATGGTTGGATCTCAAGAAGGGCCTTGGAAATAAAAGTGTACCAATGACACTGCCTCCTGGTAGAGCGGGAAGGTCATCCATGAAGGGATGTTAGTGAGAGTCTGTCCATCTGAACCTGCCAGGCATGAACATGTGAGCTTGGAAGCATCCTGCTGTGTCTGTCTGGATGCAGCCTGATAAAGATTTACTGCAGATCACATAAGAATAAGTAGACGGCAGTAAAGCAGGTCCTCTGTGTCTAAAACGGCCTCGTTCTGCAGTACCTGGTGTCACAAGCAGCAAGCCTGCTCTTTTTTTTCAGAATCACCAATTTCTATCCAACCGCTGCATTAAGAATGCAAACTTCTCAGGACGATGGAAAGGAAAGACTGCTCTCAGTATCGCCACGGTAACTTGTTTTCTTCAGCTCAGGAGGACGTAGAATTAGGGGTGTAAAAAGAATCGACTATATCGAGATTTTCGGCTGCCCGATATAATATCGATCTTTCAGTTCCTTATATCGATTAAAAACATTATATTTTTATTATATTTAATCTAAAACAATGAGGGAAAATGGGCTGCCTCTGCAGCACTACTGAGATAGATGGCGCCGTGGAGCCATGTTGCTCTGCAGCGCAGCAACATTTCTGTAGTAGATGAAGCCACAGTGGAAGACGCACACTGACTCAAACCAAAAATAAGATGGCGTCTCATAAACAATACAGCACTTTGTTTTTATCAATATATTTAATTCTGATAGCAGGTTAAAAGATCATAATATATAGTGATATTGAAATATCGTGATCGTATCGTGACCCAAGTATCATGATAAGTATTGTATCGCAACACCCATGATGATGCGCACCCCTACGCAGAATAGTGACGTTTGTCGGGTACTAATGGTGTTCAGGTCAGATGACTGCGACCTGGCCGTTCAGACGCAGGTCGCATTTAAAAAGATCGCATTTAGGACCACAGAGTCCGGAGGC
The DNA here is from genome assembly GCA_018398635.1 of Cyprinodon brontotheroides. Classification (NCBI taxonomy): domain Eukaryota; kingdom Metazoa; phylum Chordata; class Actinopteri; order Cyprinodontiformes; family Cyprinodontidae; genus Cyprinodon; species Cyprinodon brontotheroides. The sequence goes on along the minus strand of JAGKQL010000015.1, from coordinate 27,182,123 downwards.
CTGGGTCGCAGTGAAAAACATCGGATCTGTGTTCAGACTGTCATGAAAAGATCGGATACAGGTCGCAACTGGACGAATACATCGGATGTGTGTCACTGCAGGCTGCAGCGTGAACGTAGCCGATGACATCACAATTTCTCTCAGAAGGAGTTTCTCCACAGCCTGTCGCATCATTAGGCTCCATGAACAGGAAGTCATTCATTCTATGAAAGGCATTATGGGACCTCATCGGCTCCAAAGGCAGTTAGTTGCTTCTTTATTAATGTTTCTGATTCTATTCCTTTACATCTACATGGAGAAGAGAATTATTGCTTATGAAGTCATTTCCAGTGAGAACATTGAACCGCTGGTTTACCAGCAATGCTAGAGCCTGACTTTATAAAGTAAAGTTAGACTCTTATTGATTAATCTAAGAATTGTTCAACATGAGTTAAAACAGCTATTTAACAGGCCGAGGGGTCAGAGGTCAGAGCGTTAGCGTCCTGCTCGCTGCGTCCTGACGGCTCCCTAAGGGATGGGGTCAGAGCAGAGGACACATTTCCATGCTATAAATATTGAAATGACACATAATGGAGGTTATTTTACATTCTAGCTGGTGGAAGATTTAAGGATCCTGAAGTAATTGTGCAATAAATGATTAACTAGCATTTCATACTAACCTGATATATATATAATATATATATATATATATATATATATATATATATATATATATATATATATATATATATATATATATATATATATATATATATATATATATATAGGTATATATATATATCCTTTCTTCCTTTAAAATAGTGACACCATCCATAGTCCAGAGTGAAGCAGTTCCTTTCCAATTCTGCACAAGTCCAGAATAATATTACAAGCACAATAAAAAATATTGCAGTGCAGAAATTGTTCTGAGCAGAAGCTGACAACATTACTGCCCTAAGATAAAAATAAGCAGCGACCAAATATAAAGCAAATCTCCACATGTCCCAATGAGGAAATGTTTCATGCTAACACCCTTGCAGAGGCTGTTGGGGATTAACTTCCTAAGTGCATTCTCAGCTGCTTTAAAAAATGCAATTAGAGGATAAAGAGAAGCGTTTGAGATGTTTAGTGGGATTAACACGGTTTAATCGGTCTCCGCCAAGTGGCGTCAATTGTTTACCTCGGGCGCGGTACACTATGCCTTTTCGCCTAAAATGGCGTCTTAGCAACACATGTCACGTGACTGGCGGAGCCGATTTTCGCCTGAAATCGCCCTGTTTTCAGGCTTATGTTAACTGTAATGACTTATCTTGGACAGGCTGCTATGTAAACAGGCCTTTAGTCCTTCGTTTAGCTATGCTGGCGGTTGTTTACACTACACCTTTTTACACCTAAAATGGCGTCTTAGCAACAAAAGTCCCGTGACTGGCGGGGGCCGATTAGAACCAAGAGAAGATACAGCAGCATTCATTCTCTTAATACGTGTAAAACCAAGAAACCACAATACTTCTCTTCAAATATTCAGAAACCCTGGTTTTATTTTAATTCACTGTTGGAAAGACAACTATTAAAAACCTGTGCAAATATAGTCAAACATTAAATAGATTATCATGATGAGCACTTGATGTGCAGCGACTCTGAGCGGCAAGGAGGAAGCAGCTTTAGTTTTAAATTAAAACTTCTTCATGGTTTAACTTACAGCATTGATGTAAAGAAATACTGTTTTATCTCCATTATATAATGTTATTGTTCTTACTGCCATCATTGTTACTCACCGAAAAAAAAAACCTGTTCTATAATTTAAAATAATTTCTACTTTAATTTGATTGATCACCTTTTTTTCTTACCTTCCTGTGCAAAGTAAACCAACTTCAACGCTGAGGAGTGTTGTCATGGCAACATGGTCAACTCTGAATGACAACAATTCTGGTGTTAGTTAAAATGCATTCATTCACTGGTGGGACCTAAAATGGCAGAAGATTAAACCACAATAGTTTTTAGCGTCAGTTGGTGACTTTGAAAAGCGTTAAAAGCAATTAATGCGATTTGGAGGGATTTTGGATATCAGTAAAATTTATAACTTTAATTATTTTCACCAAAACGATTCATCTCTCAAACAGAGTACATCTACAGATCACACAAAGTGATGCAGACTAAAATCTTACAGTTATAGCATTGGCAGAGCTAGCAACGAGCTAGCAAAGAAGGAAAGGTTTGAATGAGAGCAGCGGGTCAGAGGGCACCACCTGCTGGTCAGGAGGTGCAAAACATGCATTTATTTCCTTTAACCTCACAGTTAGTTACAGTAGCAGCCATTCAAAATGGCCGTTTCCAGTCAAACGCCAGTGGAATAACAGCCCACTTCCCTGCAACTCCCAGCAGAATCCCCTCCAACTTCCACCCGCCGACCTCCCTCCTCGGCGTGCATATCAATTTACTCTGCGCTTCACCCTTTCATACTGAATGTTACAGCGTCACCGAACAGCAGGGTGAAAAACTCTCTTTAGATCTCTTCAATGTAGCAACAAATCCTCATGCAGGGAGAATCGTTTACTACAAAGATTGATGTTTAAAAGAAATTGCCAAGGGACCAGCCAAGGATCCAGCCAGAGACCAGCCAAAGGTCAGCCAATGACCATCAAGGGCCAGCCAATGACCAGCCAAGGACCAGCCAAAGGTCAGCCAAGGACCATCAAGGACCAGCCAGCTGACCAGCCAAGGGACCAGGCCCGAGGTCCAAGCCAATAACCATCCAAGGACCAGCCAATGACCAGCCAAGGACCAGCCAAGGTCCAGCCAATGACCATCCAAGGACCAGCCAATGACCAGCCAAGGACCAGCCAAGGTCCAGCCAATAACCAGCCAAGGACCATCCAAGGACCAGCCAAGGGCCGGCAAAGGAGCAGCCAGTGACCATTCAACGAGCAGACACGTACCATCCAAGGACCAGCAACCGGCAGGGACTAAATCAGGGTTGAGCCAGAGCTGCTACTGTAACTAGTGGGCTTAATTTCAACGGGGCTTTTATAAACGAATAACCGGCAGGGAAATCATTGAAATGCTGCTACAGCGCAAGCTAAAATCCAGCTTCTTTTATAGGAATAAAGTTGGGATCAGTCCCAACAAATAAAATGTTCTTTTTGTTTTGGATATCTTGTCAGTGTTATGTTACACTGGATTATTATTCTTAAAGAAAAACTGGTTAGTAGGTTAAACATCCACAAATTGTAGATGTTTGATATTGGACACAACTGTTTGCTCTAGGTTCGATTTTTTTAGGTGATTTCTAGAAAATCAGGTTTCCTTCCCTGAAGAATAACATTGAACAATAGATCTGAACTGAACATTCACCAGGAGCAAGACGCAATAAAAAAGACAAATTCTACCAGAACCAAGATGATCATTAAACACAAACCAAACAACAAAAAAACCCGTAAAAACATAGAAGGAGGAATATTCTGCAGACGAGCTGCTTTTTTAGAGAGACTGAAGGGAAACTAAGAGGAACACTAAACAAATCCAGTCCCAGCCGTGCAGCAAATGTCAAGCTGTGGATAAGGTGTTGTTTCTATATCACTTCGCCTGCTGCTCAGATTTCCCTGCAGCTTCCAGCTTTGTCTGAGCGCTCAGATGACTGGCTGTCAGGGTTGCTGCAGGATGACAGAAACCAGCGTATCTTCCTTTATGCTTATCCTGTCACAATGAGAACAAGAAACATGTCTTTGCTGACAAGTGGGGTTCAGGCGCTCTTTGTGAAAGCAGATAATTTGCCACATCAGAGAACATCTCACCTTCTGATAGAGAGAGACTTTCTCAAGATTCCTGATAGGTTTGTAAGGCTCGCAAATATCTGCCAGTCAACGCAACTCAAAGGGGAATCAGTGATGAAACAGATGGTCCTCGTTCTGCAGCACATGGAGGAAATGTGTCAGACACTTCAGATCGCTCTGAAGAAAAAGAAAAGTGGGTTTATCAACCTGTTAACGGGTTTGAAATGTAAAGATGTGTAACGGCTCAGAGTCTGATCTTCAAAGAGTCCAAAGAAGGAGAACAAAAAGGAAACAAGCTGGTGAACAGGAGCGAGGCAGCGGCTCTACCGGCAACCCTTCAGCCTGAGGGGGACGCCAAACAAAGATGGATGCTCTAAGCACGGAGCCGGAGGTAATAACCGCCATAATTAGGAAAATAATAACAACCACGAGAATAATGATGAATAATAGTAAACATTTTAAATATAAATACAGAGAAAAGTACGAATAATAGTTTGTGTGATAAAACTTTTTCATTTAATATTTTGCTCACCTTTAATCTACATATTTATAAAAGTGCTGGTGAGAAAAAGTTTGATCTAGAAACATTATTTCAACGTCTCCTGGTTTGGAGATCAGCTTTACACACTGTAAAAACGATCGAGAAATAAGTGAAAATGTCTTAAATTAAGTGAATTATTATTATTAAATATTCTATTTAAATAGAAACAATAAAGCTACAAACTTGCACCAGACCACTAGGTGGCGCTGCTGCTGCTGCTCTATAGTACGGTAACAGATAAGTGCATCATGTTAATAAACTCATGAAGGAAAATGTAACATTTCTTCCTTCCCTCCAACTTTCTGGTTTCCCTTCAGCTTCTTCACTGGGGGCTTCAGTCTTTGCAGAATTTATTTTATCGTCTTTGTTTTGTTGGTTATAAATTTTTGCTTCTGTCTGTTAATGTCACTGCAGCATTTTACTTTTGCAGTTTTTCTCTGTATAAAAATATGATGTTGAATGCAATAAAATACCACAACCTCTGGTGAAACCACCTAAATAAATACTGAACACATGTTAAGTAAAATAAAACATGGCAAACAACTAAATATACTCCTAAAAAGGATCTAGCGCTCCACACATTGGATGCCATAAAAACAAGAACATGTTTTTTCCCACAGCAGCACCTTTCCTGTTTGTTACAATCTGTCAGTCAGGTTATTTCTGTCTCCAGCAGCTCAGCGTTTCCTCGTCTTTTTCTTATTGACTCGGACTATTCTTCCCTTTAGGTTCTGGCTTCCCCACAGCTGCTCATTTACTCACCTCTGCAACATCTGGTTATCAACTCCCCACTGCTGAGACGCCCTGGTTCAAACACCTCTCCCCTCTGCTCATCATCATCTTCATCCTGCTCTCGTCTCCGGTTTGCAGTCACATGACAGCACAAGTCAACTAAGAGCCAAAACATGTTTAGAGCAAACAAGCAGCCCAACATCCAGATCTGAGCTTCATAGAAAAGCTGCAGAGAGCTGGAAATGATTCATCAACAGGTCTGACTTATTCCAACTCTTCTGTTTTTGGATGAATGGGAGAAAAATAAAAACAAACTGCTGTGAGAAACTATTGAATCAACCGATAAAAAAAAGGATTTTACAGGCAAATCTTCCATCCAGCAGTTTCCTGTTTCTTAAAGTCTAGAAATATTAAAAATCTTGTATTTTAACATATATAAATAATCAAGTAATCTTGACAATCAAAACAGAAAAAGGTTTGGTCAGATTTTCTATGTACCTTTTCCATCTGGATCTTTATTCAGAAATAAATAGAATGCAATGAACTATCTGCTTTGGTTATAATTTAGGGATTCCTTAAAGAATGTTTAGCATCACCTCTTATGAGCTGGAAGAAATAAACCTTGATAGTTAGACATATGGATTTTTAGGCTTGGCAGAGGATGATCATCCACATATAGTTTATTAAGTAGCGAGAGCAGGAAGAGCCATGCTGCTGAGAGCGAACCATCAGAGTGGAGCTTAAATCACAGACTCTGAGCTAAGCCGCGCAAAGACGTATTTCTGCACAAGCACAGCTGGAAGATCAGAGCTAGTCAGAATGAAGCGCGCAGTAATGGATCATTCCGGTTTATTTCTCCCCCTGCTGCCACGATCTATCTATGGAGAATTCACACCACTGCATGCCAATCTGTGTTTAAAACCAACTTCAAATATTATAAGTCAGCTTTTCAGCCTTCTTTTCTTATTGTCGTTCCTCTGTCAAAAGCACACGGCAACAAAATGAACCCCTTGCATTTAACCTATTCATCTGGGGAGCGGTGGGCTGCCATTGTCCCAGAGTGGCAGTGGGACTTGAACTCAGAACCCACTGGGCCGCCACTATTTATTTAATTATTATTTATGTTTTTCAGCCTTTTTATTTGTCAGTTCATAAAAAAACTTCAGGTTTTGGGTTTTTTTTTCTGCCTCACTGGTCATTTTACTAAAACCATTAAAAATGTTCCTGTCACCTTCTAGCCAAGCAAACCGCTCAGAAATCCCTCAGCTGAAGAGTCTGTCGTCTGACTTGGAGCGAGTCAGGGTCTCTATCAATCCCTCCCACTACCCACTCTGTTTGCCTGCGGGGGGTCGGCCGTATTATGTCCCATCTGAAACTAACTGCATATGAGTTGCTAATAAACCCCCCCTAAGAAGGACCTGCTGCCTTCTGCAGCAGCAGACTGTGGTCTTCATGGATCATGTGATGATAAATGGAAGTTCCTAGAAGACGTTGCTCACGTTGTCTGAGGAAGGAAACACCTCAGCAACAAATATTCTGTTAAAGGTCCAACTGTTTTGACAAGTTTAACAAATAACATCATCATTTATTAATCCAGGGTGCAAACCTTAACCTTAACTGCTCATCAACAGCTCAGCTGTAGAGGTGGTCAGCAGCACCACATTCATCACAGACACCCTCACCTGGGCTGGAAACACCACCTCACTGGTCTAAAGGGCCCAGAAGCGTTTTGCACTGTGTATATTAATGCTCTATACATCCAGATAAATGTGTTTTTTTCAGCAAGTTTTTTCTCCCACACTGTTTACATTTAATCACTGCTGCACTTTATGGAATGGAAATATTTTTTTACTGTCTGGAAAGCTGCACTAAATGAAACTTCGTTTAACAATAAAAGTTCTATAAGTCTAAGGCTCAGTCCCATTTCTCCCATTTCTCTCACTTGCACTCATTTTTGGCCCTAGCAGTCGGTTTTACGCGTTCATGTGTAAGGGTAGTGTGACCCAATAGTTAAAAGAGCTAGGGGGGGGGATGCCCTTCAACCCTTCAAATGATCCCATCAGACTAAATGGGGTCAAAAGCTGACTTGGAACCAAGTGGCTTCCCAGAATACTTTGTGAACTCATTCAGCGAATGGAGAAATGGCGTGCAGCTGTGGAAAACAACTGCACAAATATTAGCATATTTTTACAATTAACCACACATTTTTTAAAACATATGTTGGAATATCTTATTTAGACGTAAATACAACTGAATTCTGTACCGTTAAATTAAAACATGAATATAGCAAAATAGCTATTTTCCCCAAAACACCAACTTACCGAGTTTTTTTTTTTTTTTTTTTACATAAAGAAGAATGATTATGAATGACAGCTTTTAACAAAATCATGTTATCACAATTTCTATCTTTACGTGGAATTGCCACGCTCACTATAGCAGCATAGACGGTATAACTAGACGCATAAATGTAATCATGCTTTTTAACTGCCCAGCATGCAGGCAGGATTTTTCAGGTTTATGACTAATATCTCTATAGTTCCAGGGTCGATCCATTTGAAATAAAAAACTGTGGCACAATAATCTATGACTATAAAATAATTACCAAGAACAACTTTTGTCAATTAGCTTTTGAAGTTTCCTTCAAAAAAATAATCAGAAATATTGCAGACTTTATTCTGTCATGTTGACTATTTTAAAGGGGAACGCCGTTTTTTTTTATTGGCCCCTTGATTTTCCGTTATTCCATCATGTTCTACTCACCCATATGAGTTTAGTGTCATTTGGAGCCGTTCTGAAGATATTCAATCGTTGAATTCCATCTGGAGAGCGAGATCATCTGTGGTAGCAGCACTAGACATCTTCCAGGCATGTGAGAAAAACTAGCAGCAGTTCAGCGGACAGGAGGAATGACAGTGGGGACAGTGATTGGCCTCCATGTTCTGAATGCTGGCGTACCATAAAGAATAAATTATGAATAGTTTAGTTTGTCCCTTCAAGTTCGTTGCTCATAGGAAGACGTTAGTTGGATATAACCTAATGGAATATCTTCAAAACGGCTCCAAGTAGAACATTATGGAATAACGTAAAATCAAAGGCCCTATGTAAAAAAAAACGGTGTTCCCCTTTAAGGCTTTTTAATCTTAAATTACTTCTAGTCTGTAGTAATAATTAGCTGTGCTGTGTTCAGGAGACTCCTGGAAATTCCGGCACCTCTTACTATTCTGCAGAATCTGTTAGTTCAATTCTAAGGTTCTGCTCTCTCTGCTTTTCTCATAGTAGCTTCATCTGGTCTGTTCCTGTTTGGCTGTGACTCCATCTGGAGAAATATCAGCTGTGCTGCTGCCATCAACACCTTTGTTTCTAGATGTTGGAGCTTGGCCTGTTTTCAGTGTAGTCCTGTTTCTCTGACTGTGACTCACTGGATGTGCTCTCTTCATAATTCTCTGACATGGGGAGCTGGCTCAGAGCTTGTCTGCCTGGCTGTGGTGTTTCCTGGACAGGGGCGGCCTGTGGAGCTGGTTGACAGTTGCCTTTGTATCTATGCTTCTTTTTCTATGTCTGCTTCTGTCTCCTTGAACCCCAGTGGGCCTCCTCAGCAGATGGCCGCTCACACTGAGCCTAGTTCTGCTGGAGGTTTCTTCCTGTTAAAGGGGAGTTTTTCCTCTCTACTGTTAGCTTCACAAGCATAGTTAGAGGGAGGGATTGTATTACTTGAGTCAATGATGCGATGCAATCAACTGGTTTTCCTTAAGATAGAAAACTTTGTATCAATTTGACTGGATGATCTGGGGTTGAACTGTAAAGTGCCTTAAGCATGACCTGTGTTGTGAATTTGGCGCTATAGAAATAAACTGAATTAAATTGAATCTGATGAAAACTGTTGTTTTCTTTTAGGAAGCTGCTTCCTGTGGTATGGATGTGTGTACAACAATATGAGTGTACAACTAAATTCAAAAGTACATATTTTTATCAGTCTATCTACCATTTAGACCTTAAAGGTTCCATTGTTTCAGGATGTTGGTCTAAATCCCTGATTTTCACACATTTCTGCAGATTATTCTGTGCAAAGTTTACTGTTATCAAAGTGCACATCTGTCCAGGTCAGAATCATTATTTTTCCAGGAAACCATTTTAAAGTTTACTCTGCTGACATGAGGGAGCAATGGAGCATGAGCTCCCAGCAGACGTCTGACTAACATGATGATGGCGGCGGCATACCTAGCAGAGGCTGAAATAGAGAGCTGTCTCGGCTCCCGATTGTCAATTCAGCCGGGTCCAGGATGGCCAGATAAACCTGTTATACAGCTGTCCATCATCCCACACAATCAGCGCTTTCTATCTGTCATCAATCTGAATTACTGCAGAGGGCCGATAACGTCAACTAAATCCCTTCCCTGGGGAGCCTGGAGAGGCGCGGAGCTTATGCCACAGTTTTCATTTCTACAAACACCTTCAGAAAAGGAAGGTGTCCTGCTGCATGTTCTGCAGGCAGAAAGCATGACTGCAGGGGAGCAGCCATCCATTAGCTGACTGAATAATGAAATATATCAGCTCACAGCCACATATTTACATGCACCACATAAAAGAGACTCAATGTTCCTGTTTTTGGCTCAGTTATCGTTTCTGTTTAGAGAAAACCTCTCATAGAATCTTCTTTTATTGGATGGTTGAAGATGCACTAAGAACACTGAACCTTAAATCCAACATGGTAAAGCCTAGATGGCGTTAGCTTAGCATGCAGCCGCGATCAGGATGTTTTTCATTCTCTTCTAACAGTGCTGCGTCTGAAAAGAAGTTCTTATGAGGTTTAGGGTTCCTGTTTGTGGAAAACCTGCAGCATTATTACCATAGCGAAGGGGCGGAGCCTCTGCCAGAGCATCGCTGTGAGGCAGTTTGATCACAGGTGGGTTGTTTTATATCAATTTTGATGCAAATCAGTATCTTCAAATATTTCCTCTTACCAGCATTTACACAGAGGAATCAACCACATGCCTGAAGGTTTGGCTTCACTCAGTATAAACGCCCTGGGAATGTCTGCTGTCCAAGAAAGAGATTGTTTAAAGTCGTGTTTCCATGGAAACAAACCCCAGAGAAAAAGTAAAAGATCTGTTGAAGATCCTGGCAGAAGAACATCATTACGCAGAGTGAAACACGTCCGCTACCTACATGGTCTAAAGAGCCACTCAGAGAGGAAGAAGCCATCACTCCTCATGAACCACATGGACTACCAGGTGACTCAAAGATAAAAACCCAAACTTCCTGAGAAATGATGCTTTATAAAACCAAGCAATAAAAATAAGCCTTTATGATTATGGTCACATCTGGAGGTTTAGAAGGGGATGCTAGCTAGGCTGAGAACTATGTCTAAATTATGGGGAGCTGGTATCATGTTGCTGGGGGATTGCTGCAGGAGGGATGGAAAGAAGATACTCATTTATATTGAAGCAGCACATCAACACATCAGCCAGGAAGTTAAATCTTTGGCACAAACGTGTCTCCAAACTAGAAAATGACTCGAATCAAACAGCAAAATTAGTAAAAAATGCTAAGCTAAAGTGATGAAGCCAACAATGAGAGCAGACAGGAGGAATGGGCTTAACTTCCGGCAAACTACTGTGAGGATCATTAGAGAGAGACGCATCCCTTCACAAATCAAAGTCATCTCCAGAAATTCAAATAAAAATCTTCCTCTCTCTAATAATGATAGTATTTAGCAAATGGAAATAGTTTTAATAAAGATCAAACATCTGATCTTCTGCCAACCAGTCAGAAAAAGCTCATGTTTACCTTCATTTAACAATCTGCTTTGGTCTCGATACGGACAGATGTGTCTTCATAACACTGAGCTGATAACCACCAACTGTCCTCAGTCAACAACAATATTTGCCAGATGAGCTTTTCTGCACCTTGACGTCTCACCTCAGCAAGTTGCAAGCGCCTCTTCAAAGGTGATAATGAAGCAACCTCTCCTTCTCCATCTGCCTGCAGCAGAAGCAGCTCATTAAAAATCAACAGCAGAGGGTGAAGACTTCCTGGGTCTTTGAGGGCCGTGTAGACCTCTGCCAGAAGCACGGCGGCCATTTCTGGGCTGTTTTACGTCGACTTTCAGACACGCTGCTTTGGGTCGCTGCTAATCAGTAGCATAAGCTAAATGCTAATTGTCTGCACTAACAGAGAATAGCTTCCTTTGGTCGAGTCAGTTTCCTTTGAAATGGGATCTGATGATGATCCTGTTTCTCTACCAACATCAAAACAAAGACAGGAATCAGTTTGAAAAGCAACAATCCTTTAACGGGACATGATTGATAAAATTTTTGGTGACGTGGATATAAACATGCTGAGGTCCTTATCTCTGCAGACTGCAGCCTGTCCTGTATTAATGATTCAGGTACATTACAACAACCAGAGAGTATAAAGAAACACCAGGTTATGGCAAAATGGAAATAATCGTAGGAAGAAAATCCCTTTTAGTACGATGACCAAATCCAGCCTGTTGCCTCCGTTGGATTCAAAGGAAGCGGCCAGGTGCCGATCATCTGATCTCATCACTGTGATTTTAAAGAGGAAGGGTCTGAAGCCCACTGCTTTATCATTTCAACAGGATCATATCAGCAAAGATCTGAACAGGATCATCAAACAGCTGCAAACCATCTTCCTTCAAACCGTTTTCCAAGTGGTTCATTTCAGACATTAACGTTCTGCCCAGGGTTGGCCCTGCAGTCTAGCAGAAAGCCCTTTGCCCAAACGTCAGGCGGAGTTAGCTTTAGACTCCTGCTCCTCTGAGTCCTTTAGTCCTGTAACTGCCTCTGGACTGACTGCTGACATCATCCTGTCATTTCTAGAAAGATCGTTTAGTGTTTGCAGCCCTGTAGAAAGGCTGAAGGAATGGAGCTTCCTGTTGAAGTCCAGTCTGCTCCGTACTTTCCTGCAGATGGCTTCATCCGATCAAAATGAACGGTAATTTATTCTTATATCAGCTCGACCTGCAGCAGCACCAACAACCAAAACTGGCATATGGCAGTTAAAACATAAAATATGACAATTTTTTGGCATGTGTCACTTCTATAAAGCTGGCATGCTAGATGCTACTTTCGGCTCTCGCTGTGAACCTGTGCTGAATTATTGCATGAAGAATTTTTTCATTCAGCTTCTATTGCCTCATTAGGTTTTTGTCACCAGAACAAACAAAAATATAGATCATTGAATCTCTGCCTCCGCCTGATTCTAGCTAATCTAACCTAGATGGGACGCTGGCTTGTTGATCAGATGATGATGTTTGGTTTTAGTGAGGAGGAGCGTTTCTGCTCTATCCTGCTTTTAAAACTGAGGTGGTGTCACTTCAGACATGAAAGTCTTTTGTTTTTATTAAAAAGGGTAAAAATGGAGCAGCAGGATTTTAATGAGAAATATTTTCTCTATTTATAATTTTTATTTCTCATGATGTCATGTTTTTTTTAACTTGTTAATAAAACAAAAGACGGTTAATATTTCTGTATTTTTTCCCATTTGTTACTTTAACCCAGAAAAACAAACTATGACCTGTGACCCGAGGTAGACCTACATACCGAACTAGTCATTTGGAATAAAATCTATGATCCAGTTTAAATTGAAGGTTAAACAAACACAGGTTAGTGTTACATCAGATGAACGGCACATGGAGCAACCGGCTGCTGGTATTCCTGAAACGCAGAAACCGGAAACACCCACAAAACACCAAAACATTAACACCAAATCTGGAATTTTTTAAATGTATGAATTTATAGTTGAGGACAAAGAAAGGAAAGCAAGTCTTATTAAAACTGGATCAATAAAAAGCCTCTACTGCCCTCATGGAAAAACACCAGATGTTTCTGCTAATCATGTTTTTTCCTGTTTTACAGACCAAAGCAGAGAGCTTCATGACCGGCCGCCACAGCTTGGAACTGTTTGTCCTGTGATGACATCATGCTGACGCTCCCTCCTCACTAAAGCCCAGAAGAGGCCCAGACCCCCCCCTCCCGGGTTGCCAGGTTGGGAACATGCCAGGCATTCCTACTCCCCACTCTGCCTGGATTCTTTCACAGACTCCTCCTTCCATTAATCGCTGTAATAAATGCAAAATAGGTGTGGAAAGCCCAGATCAGCAGGTCCTCAGGAGTTCTGCCTCAAACAGTCAGAAAGTAGCCCTGACTGACTTCCTGAGGCGCAACATGGCGCTCTGCGGATTTCCAGGAAGATTTCCAGGCCCTGCCAGATTTAGCTCGTTCCAAAGCAGTGGTTCGTAAATAAGAAACAGGTTAAAGTGGATAAATCCATTTCCCAATTAGAAGGTTAAAGAGAATAAATTCAACTTCTGTTGTATTTAAGCAACAACACTAATTATGAGTAAACAGCAGGTGATCCTCCTCTAAGCTGAGCCTTTTTATGCTCTACCAACATAACGGGACAAATCTCTGCAACAATCTCTCTTTGAATTCTTCATCTACAGTTTATCAAGCAACAGAAATAAGAAGGAAAAAGGAATAAATTGTTATTCATAAACCGCAAAAACTGACAGACATCAGCGGATGGAGGGCAGACAGCTAATAAGCCATCATGGTAATAACGGTGTTAGCTCAAACAGAGACGTTAAACCCCACAGGACCGTTTGCTCCAGGCTGCAGATTCTGGCAGGCGGCTGACGCCTCTCAGCATGATGCACTTTCTACAGACAAATCAATCTAGAAATGAAAGGCTAATTGCAGGAAACTCTCTGGGTTCTCACCTGTTCCATCCACACACAGGGCTGAGTGGCATGTCCACCCACAGCATTAAACACGGCAGCCAGCAATGAACAAACCTCATCACTTGGATGGACGACTCACAGCTGTCTTTTCTTTGAAAAAAGAAAAATTGAATAAGGAAGGACTTTAGGGAAAACCTGAGGTTCCTACAAGTGAGAAAAACTCATCATCTGAGCTTCATCTACTCACAGTAGTTAAAGGAAAGCTCCGCCCACATTCAAACTTCTAAAAGTTCTTTAAATCTGAAATGATTCCATCCTGTTCAATAAGTGATCAGTGTTTTTGAATTCAAGGTAATTTTCACTGGAATGTGTTTACTGGAGGCATCCATGTTTGTCAAAAGCACACTACTGCCACCACTGGTTAAGTGATGTCACGGTGCGGTGTATCTGGAAGCTGTTGATCAAGTCCCAGTGCTGTATCTGGTGTTTGTCAGGCCAACGTGTTATTATCCAAAGTCATCTTGAAACATTCTTCTTCCAAATGTTGGCTACATATTCGCGAGGGTTTTTCTCTGGCCAGAAGTTCGATGGCAAAATCCTCCCTCTTCAAAGTTGGCGATCCAACGACGCCCACCCCGTCCGTGGAGGATCAGGAATCAGAAAGGTGGAATAACTCTTTTTCCACTTTTTCCCGATGTATGCCCCAGCATCCAGCTGCCATGCACGTGGGCATTAAGTCAGTTTCACTATAGCTATGAGGCTGGTGATATTTCAATGGTGAAGTCCTCTGGAAATCTTCAATTAAGTTGTTGTTGTTGCATGTATGTGTGTAGTAGTTCCCCATTGATTTAGCTTTGGAAATGGCGTGGGGAGAATGGCGCTTAGGCTAACCGCGAATCGTGGACGCCGTACTGCTGGAAGATGGTGGCAGGGAGGGAGGGGCTACTATATTGTGGGCAAAAATGGCCGCCCCTCTAGACTCCAGTGATCACGAATTTCAAAATGATGGGCCACCTAATCTAACAATGAATGAATAATACGTATTGGGATGATCTCTACATTGGAGAAATTCCCTCTCTGGATTTAACCCATCTCCTTGGGGAGCAGTGGGCTGCCATTGAAAAGCGCGGTAGCCGGAGAACAGCGTGGGGTTAAGGGTCTTGCTCAGCGGACTCGTGACAGGCAGTCTGTGGGGGATTGAACCAGGTACTGTGGCAAACAAGCGCTGCGTCTCCGCAACCATATTAGGCCGTCACTCCTTTAAGACATTAAACAGACGATGCACCAACTTCTTTAAAAGTCAAAGTTAGACTTAAAGAACTCTTCCTGTAACACATTTACCTGCAGTGCAGATCCACTCCCAAATTATAAAGCTCTCAAATTGTCTTGGAAAGTATATTGCTTTTATTGCTTTAGTGCTGATTAATACAATTTTTTATATTAATATTGTCAGAAATACACCTTGAATGTATTTCTTTTAACAGTTAAAAACAGTCAAACTCCAGTTTCACATCCTTTCAGCTGGCAGTGTAGAAATATGTTTCTAGCTCACTGCTGTGTTATCCTCAGTAAATAGTTGTCATCAAGAAGCAGCGGCCTGCTCTGCTGTCATTCAGCAAACAAACCAATATGTGCCGCTGATTTCTTTGCTATTGTTACCTTCTTTGCTCCACAGACATCCACGCTTAGACTGTTTACAGACGCACAGCCCACCCAGCCTCCTGCAATAAGGCAATTTCCCAGCACTGGCTGGGTAGCTATCAAACTTTGCCTTGATCAAGGCGAGCTGCGTGCAAAGCGAGCCTTCCAGCTGTGGACCAACGATAGCAATCCACTCACTCGGAGCAAACAACAACACATGGACAGCAATCAATAAAGCTTCTCTCCGCTCCAACTCACTAAGGCTGCATTTTATTACCCTGAGCGCTGATATTCTGCAGCACGCATCTGTGTGGGAGAGGAGATGTTTCTGTTGTTATGATATGGAGTGGATCTGGTACCACATAGTTAACAGGAAACAACATGGAAGGCACCAGCGGTAACAGTGGCCCGATCTGATCTATACTGACCAGTTCTAGACTGGCTCTAACCAGGGGGGGATTTACCATTAGGCAATAATAGGCTGCTGCCTAGGGCCCTAAGTTCCTGGGGGCCCCATAAAACTCTGTCTACATGTACAACTAATACAACTATTCCTTATGATTATGTTTTTGGTAAAAATGCTTTCTCTATAATGCCATCAGAGCGGCTGATAATATATAAGTATGTATCAGCCCCCTTCAGTGTCCACCATATTGGATCAGTCCATTTGCTGCACATGTTCAGAAAGGTCAAACAGACAGCAGCAAACCATTTGAGAAACAAACCATGCAAAGAGCAGTGTTGCCAACTTAAAACTTTTGTCGCTATATTTGGCATCCCACTTTTCAGACCCCTCTAAGCACTTTGATTTCAAAAAAGCTCCTAGTGCTCAAATCTAGAAGACTTTTTCTGCTACTGGAGACTTTGGAACCAACATCCTAAAAGCAGCGAACTCTGCTCTCCAGGCGGTAGATTGGTAACCACGCCTCCTGCTCTCCTCTATCTTGTCTGCTGTCATGATTCATGCAGCTATTATTTCATCAAATGAAAAATGGAGAACAGATAAGAAGATCATGGCTTGTCTACAGTGAAAGAAGGACTGGGTTATTTACTTTGGCCTT
>JAGKQL010000015.1:27139227-27165380 GCA_018398635.1 Cyprinodon brontotheroides | reverse complement strand
GTAGCGCTGACAGTGGAAGGGAAAAACTCCCTTTGAACGGGAAGAAACCTCCAGCAGAACCAGGCTCGAGTGTGGCCATCTGCTGAGGCCCACTGGGAGTTCAAGGAGATAGAAGAGACATAGAAAAAGCATAGATACAAAAAGGCAACTGTCAGCCAGCTCCACAGAGGCTGACCCGTCCAGGAAACACACAGCCAGGCAGGCGAGGTCTCCGAGGCCAGCTCCCATGTCAGAGGATGAAGAGAGCACATCAGTTGGTCACAGTCAGAGAAACAGGACTACACTGGAAAACAGAAAAGCTCCAACATCTAGAAACAAAGGTGTTGTTGATGGCAGCAGCACAGCTGATATTTCTCTATCTGTAAAGCGGGTCATTTTTATGTTTTGTGTCTCATTTCAGAGGCCCCCTGCCTGTCTTTGCCTAGGGCTCCAAATTTCCTAAATCCACCCCTGGTTCTAATGAGTGGGATCGGTTCTGACCCTCTAAGGTCTGACCCATACCTCTCACTCCAGCCATGATGAGCTGCTTGGAGCTCCTGCCTAACGGCCACTTGATGTTCAGGCTGCCTGCAGCTCCTGGATCTGTGTTTGCTAGCTGCTTCAGAACCTCTCATGTGTGGAAGGAAATGTCAGCGTTCAGCAGCTGATGGACAGTTTTATAGCGATGATAAAGGAATAACATCCAGATTCCTTCCTTATTGGAGCAGAATCAGGGAAATAGTCCACTATGTGAGAAAAATAAATCTGCCAATTATCGCACCACGGATACAAGGCTACCACCTTTAGAGGGTGTTCTTTAAAGAGAGAAACTATACTCTAAGGGTTCAAAGGTCAAGGATCTGCTGCTGACTGAGAGCTGAGCAGCAGAATTAAAGGACCAGAAAAAATAAAGCAATGAAATAAATCAGAGAGAGCTGGAAGCGACTGAGAATGAATTAGAGTCAAAAAGCGACAAAATCTAAGCGAAAATCTTCCCAGCAGATTCATCCAGGAGGATCAATTAGTGCGATGCAATCAGCTGGTTTTCCTTCAGAACCAATCTGGCTGGATGATCTGGTTGATCTGGATTCTCTCTAAAGTGACCTGAGATGACATGATGTGAATTCGACCAATAGAAATAAACTGAATAAATTATATTGAAAATGACAAGATTGCACTGTTACAGAAGTAAAAATAATAATAATAAAGATTTTTAAGAATAAGATAAAATTAAAAATCTATTGATCAAAAAGCAGGGAAGTAAAACTGTAAATAATAATGAGTTCCCATCAACCAACAGGACAACATTCTGCTAAATCTGCTTTTATTTCCCACCGACACTCTGCCCAAAGTTTAATATAAATAAGTCACTTCTTCTTAAGATACCTTCATATGTTCGTGGATTGAGGCGGTAAGTGAGAGACACTTTGCCAAAAAGAACAAAAACATTTACATTTACAGAAAAAATAAATAGCATTCTCTCATTTCAGGTGCATATTATCAAATGATATTATTTTAAGGGTAAAATATCTTATGTGATACACACGGGCCCGGCAACAAGCTTATCAGACATAACAGTTTCCAGCATCAGCTTGGGCCTTACACTGGAGCTTATGGAATATCTGTGATGATACGTGGCAGAAATAAGAAAAACAAAATGGGAACAAACAGGAACAGACACTTAAGAGTCATAAACTGTCAGAGATGCAGCCTGCTACAGGACAACATCAACCACTAATCCATATAAGCTGGCTTTATTAAACATTAGATCTCTGTCAGGGGAAAATCCCTTTTAATTAATGACTTTATTATTGACAATAATGTTGATGTTATGTTTTTAACAGAAACGTGGTTACATGGACTTAATGAAGCACATATTCTGTTGGAGTCGTCTCCTCCAAACTACAATTTTCTTTCTTTGCGAGAGCAGACAGCAAAGGAAAGGTGGAGGAGTGGCAACATTGTTTAATGATTCACTGAAGTGTAAAAAGGTGTTTTTGGGAAAATTTGACTCTTTTGAACATTTGGCTCTGCAGGTAAAGAGCCCGGTACGAACTATGTTTCTAAATGTTTACAGGCCTCCTAAGTCCACGTCAAACTTTTTTAATGATTTTAGTGACCTCCTGTCTGTGATATGCGTTGATTATGACTGTTTAATTATTGTGGGAGACTTTAATTAAACAATTTCACGTTGACAACCCTGAAGACAGAAGTGCAAAAGAACTGTGTGACACACTTAGAAACTTTGGTTTAACTCAACATGTTAAACAACCAACACACAAACAGGGACATATTTTAGACTTGATCATCACTAAAGGTCTGAAGATTTCTAAAGTCAGCGTTACTGATGTTGCCCTATCCGATCACTTTTCTGTTACCTTTGAGGGCATCATTTCCAGTGACTCATTTAGCCAAAGGGACATCATTAGAAAACGCACCTTTAAGGAAAATGCCACAGAAACTTTTATTCAAGCTTACTCTGCTACTTCAACCTTGGGTTGCAACTCAGTAGAAGAGCTAGTAGATAACTTTCAGTCTAAAGTCTCAGACATCATTAGCTGCATTGCTCCAATTAAAGTGAAAGTCTTTTTCGGTAAGAAAAAATCTCCTTGGAGAAGTGCTCCAGCAGTTAGAAGTGAAAAAGGGGAGTGTCGTAAAGCTGAACGCAGGTGGAGAAAGACGAAACTCCAGGTTCACTATGACATCTATAAAGAGAGACTTTACAGATATAGCTTACAACTGAAAAATGCAAGAGAATCTTTCTTCTCTGAAATCATTAACAAGAACATTAATAATACTCGAGTGCTTTATTTGCCACAGTCGACAAGCTAACAAATCCTCCTGTGTCCGTGGCTCCTGAACTCCACTCCACCCGGGCCTGCAATGAATTTGCTAATTTCTTTACTGAGAAAATCTTAAAGATCAGAGGATCAGTTTATACATCCATATCAAGTTCAGTACCAAAGTTGTCTCCAACTGGAATTGATCTTGGCCAAATGTCCCAATTCAGCAAATAAACAACAAAAAGCAGAATGTCATTCAGCAGCTAAGTTCCTCCCTCCTGCTGCCTCGATGTTCTACCCACAGCTTTCTTTAAGAGCGTTTTGCCTGTCATAGCATCTGATTTGACTCAGATAATAAACACGTCCCTTCAGTCAGGTGTTTTCCCACAGTCCCTAAAAACAGCAAATATCAAACCGCTGCTGAAAAAGAACAGTTTAGACAAACTACTACTCCAGAACTACAGGCCCATATCAAACCTCCCCTTTATCAGTAAGATTATTGAAAAAGCAGTGTTTCAACAGTTAAACACTTTCTTAGATATGACCAGCCGCTTTGACGTGTTCCAGTCAGGTTTCCGTGCTCACCACAGTACAGAGACCGCCCTTATCAAGGTGTTTAATGACATCCGTATAAATACAGACTGCGGAAGAACCACAGTGCTGGTACTATTGGACCTCAGTGCAGCATTTGATACTGTAGATCACTCCATCCTGTTAGAGCGCCTGGAAAACTGGGGCGGCCTCTCTGGTACAGCTCTCAACTGGTTTAAATCCTACTTAAAGGACAGGGACTTTTTTGTGTCAGTAGGCAACTTTACATCAGAGATGACAAAAATCACATGTGGGGTTCCCCAAGGGTCCATCCTGGGTCCCCTCCTATTCAATATCTACATGCTCCCTCTTGCTCAGTTAATAAAAAACAACATCAGCTACCATAACTATGCAGACTGACACACAGCTTTACATCACCATGTCACCAGGTGACTATGAACCAATTCAAGCACTGAGGAAATGCTTAGAAGAAATCCAATGCCTGGATGTGCCATCATTTTCCTTAACTGAATAAAAAGCAAAACTGAAGTAATAATAATCTTTGGACCAATAGAGGAGAATCTAAAGTTAGCACACAGCTTCAGTCGCTTCAGCTAGTAACCACTGATCAGCAGCCTGAAATCTAGGTGTAAGTGCTGGATTCAGCACTTCCAACACTCCAAAAGCATTTAAAGACAAATTACAAGGTGCGGCTATCACCTGGAAGAACATTTCCAGGATTAAGCGATCTAATGTCTCAGCATGATCGTGGAAAAACTAATCCATGCGTTTAGTTTTCAGTCGAATTGATTACTGCAACGGTGTTTTCACAGGTCTGCCTAAAAGTGGATCAGACAGCTGCAGCTGATCCAGAACGCTGCTGCTCATGTCCTCACTGAGACTTAAATAGAGTAGAGCACATCACCCCCAGTTCCCAAAAAGTCCCACTGGCTATTCCCGGCCCTCAGAGAATAGACTCCTTAAAATCCTTCTGTTATTCTATAAATCTCTAAATGGCTTAGCACAGTGGTTCCCAAAGGGTATTAGAGTGGCGCGGCCCTAGGGGCGCAATGCTATTGCAGGTGGGGTGGGGCGCGGGAAGCGGTATGGATGAATGAAGAAAAAAAAAAAAAAAAAAAAAACAGCGCTTGCTTGATCTGAGCATCAATGCACAGTTGTGACACTGCAACCCAGATTTGCAGAAGATCTGCAGCAACAAACAGGCTCACTACAGCCCACCCTGAAAAGATGGGGAGGATTAAAGTGCCAAAGAAAAACTCTCAATGTTTTCACCCATTTTGCACAGAGGCTTTTTAATGTATAGATTATAGCAAGCAGTTAAATATTGTTACAAATAAAAAAAAAGAAATATGTTTAAATCAACATTGTGACAACAAAGAATTTTCTTCTAATCTACATTCTAGAACTATGAAAAGTTTGAAAACAAAATATGTGTATTATTTATTATATGTGGTTGACGATGTGTGTGCCCAGATGATTCTTTTTTACTGTTTCATGCTATCCTATTTTTTTAAATGTAGGCAGAGTGGTTTGCTGTTTGATATCTTTTAATCTCATTCAGGTTCTATAGAACTAAAGATGGGGGGCCCAGAAGAAGGTTTGAGAAATACATCACAGATGTTAAGCGTGTATCAACACTGGATTTCCAGGTCTTCTGCTCCAGCCTGAAGTGCAGACATAGAACCAGATGTTAAAACAAAATTTGAATTCCAGATCTGGAACAAACTTCCAGAAAACTGTTAAAGTCTTGTTTATTTCAAGAGCGCTTTAAACGTCTAAAACAGATGTTTTGGATTGTAATTTAAAGAAAATGCCAAAACATCTTTGGGAAACCACTGTTTTTTAGCTCACCTAAATACATCACAGATTATTTTTTTCGATATCAGTGTATCAACATCCAGATGTTAACAGATGAATTTTGCCTGCTCTGCCAAACATCCAGATGTTAACGGATGCAAACATCCAGATGTTAACAGATGAATTTAGAGCCAAACATCCAGATGTTAACGGATGCATTCAGAGCCAAACATCCAGATGTTAACGGATGCAATTCAGAGCCAAACATCCAGATGTTAACAGATGAATTCAGAGCCAAACATCCAGATGTTATGAATTCAAGCCAAACATCCAGATGTTAACGGATGAATTCAGAGCCAAACATCCAGATGTTAACGGATGAATTCAGAGCCAAACATCCAGATGTTAACGGATGAATTTCAGAGCCAAACATCCAGATGTTAACGGATGGAGCCAAACATCCAGATGTTAACGGATGAATTTCAGAGCCAAACATCCAGATGTTAACGGATGAATTTATCCAGATGTTAACAGATGCCCAAACATCCAGATGTTAACAGATGAATTTAGAGCCAAACATCCAGATGTTAACGGATGAATTTTCAGAGCCAAACATCCAGATGTTAACGGATGAATTTAGAGCCAAACATCCAGATGTTAACGGATGAATTCAGAGCCAAACATCCAGATGTTAACAGATGAATTCAGAGCCAAACATCCAGATGTTAACAGATGAATTCAGAGCCAAACATCCAGATGTTAATGGATGAATTTAGAGCCAAACATCCAGATGTTAACGGATGAATTTAGAGCCAAACATCCAGATGTTAACGGATGAATTCAGAGCCAAACATCCAGATGTTAACGGATGAATTCAGAGCCAAACATCCAGATGTTAACGGATGAATTCAGAGCCAAACATCCAGATGTTAACGGATGAATTGTTAATGGAGAGCCAAACATCCAGATGTTAACAGATGAATTCAGAGCCAAACATCCAGATGTTAACGGATGAATTTAGAGCCAAACATCCAGATGTTAACGGATGAATTTCAGAGCCAAACATCCAGATGTTAATGGATGAATTTAGAGCCAAACATCCAGATGTTAACAGATGAATTTAGAGCCAAACATCCAGATGTTAACGGATGAATTTAGAGACAAACATCCAGATGTTAACGGATATTCAGAGCAAAACATTGTTAACAGATGAATTTAGAGCCAAACATCCAGATGTTAACAGATGAATTCAGAGCCAAACATCCAGATGTTAACGGATGAATTTAGAGCCAAACATCCAGATGTTAACGGATGAATTTAGAGCCAAACATCCAGATGTTAATGGATGAATTCAGAGCCAAACATCCAGATGTTAACATATGAATTTCAGAGCCAAACATCCAGATGTTAACGGATGAATTCAGAGCCAAACATCCAGATGTTAACGGATAGAGGCAAACATCCATTTCAGAGCCAAACATCCAGATGTTAATGGATGAAATTTGTTAACAGATGAGAGCCAAACATCCAGATGTTAACGGATGAATTCAGAGCCAAACATCCAGATGTTAACGGATGAATTTAGAGCCAAACATCCAGATGTTAACAGATGAATTCCGAGCCAAACATCCAGATGTTAACGGATGAATTTAGAGCCAAACATCCAGATGTTAACGGACCAATTTGGAAGCTTCAGATATTTACCAAACATCCAGATGTTAATAGGATGAATTTAGAGCCAAACTTCCAGATGTTAACTTCCCATTTCTAACCACCTATTATGCAATAATGCAAATAAAAACTATTTTTCTTTTATTCTGGTGTGTTCAAATAAGAAGCAGTGTCGTCTACATAAAACTACAGCTTTCTTTACTTGATCTCCTTTTTAAATGCATCTCTGTAGCAGCATCGTTGCCAGAACATTTCCTGTTCTGGGCTGCACACTGATAGTGGGTAGCACTGCTGCCTTGCAACAAGAAGGTTCCGGAGTTTGCATGTTCTCCATGAGCATGCGTGGGTTCTCTCCGGGTACTCTGACTTCCCCCCACAGTCCAAAAACATGACTGTTAGGTTAATTGGCTTCTTTAAATCCTCCTTAGGTGTGTGCCTGAATGGTATGTTAGTTGCGTTTGTTAGCTCTGTCTCTGTGTTGCCCTGTGATGGACTGGCGACCTGTCCAAGATGGACCCGCCTCTCACCCATAGACAGCTGGAGATGGAGCACCAGCAGCCCTCACCACCCCAGCAGGGATAAAAGCGTGATGGAAAATGAACGGCCAGATAAATGATGCAGCTCAACAACCTAAACCAGGAACTGATCCGATAATAAAACAGAAGGAAAATGTGTCAGAACTAAACTGCTCCATCTGCAGAGCAAATTACTGATGCCTGTTGATCCTGATGTGTTTTGTCAGATAAACGGAAATATCAACGTTTGGTTAGAAACTGAAAAAGCAGGCAGCCAGCGACGGTTCATCATCCAGCAGCGTCTGAGCAGCTCGGCATGAACTGTCCATCATCCTGTTTGGTAGTTTCTCATAAGCTTTTAAAAGGTATTTCTGTTGTTTGAGACCAGCAGCTGTGGCGTGCGTGCAGCTCGGCATGTTGGTATCCTGGTCGTGTGCCACAGTAACCAGGAGCCAAAAAGCTTTCAGTCATCATCGGGCAGCTTGTTGACGCCGCATGCATCTGAGTGTCAGAGCTGTCAGGGCGACTAAAGCAGCCGGCACGGAGGCAGGATGACACAGTTTGGTCGTGACTGAAATCTGACCTTCTACATGTGATGCAACCAGATTTTAGAGTCAGATTCCTTCAATGAAGCGTTCCACTGCAGTCAGACGCTTGGATGGAGTGTTTTATGTACCACCGCACCAACGAAGACCTGAACACAGCAGCCCCTGCTTTGCTTTGTTCCCCCTCTATGAAACCCTGTTTGATCCCGACACGCCAAAGCTGCGGGCCGATGGCGCCGATGGCTGGAAAAAGGGTTTCAAATGTGCCTGTTTACATTTTATCTGCAATGTTTTCCCCACACAGTCAAGAGAAGCTCTGTCCTCGTCTGCCGGGCTGAAAAACAACACAAGCAGCGTCGGCCTTTCAAGTATAGATTGCTCAGCAGGAAAGTGACTCAGCAATTATTAGCAGAATAAAATGAAAGAGCAAAGTTTTCCTATTAGCTTGAATTCCTGTGAGACGACAGAGCGGATCAACTCCAGCAGGATGAAGTCAGAGCCGCTCCATCTTTGTTTTCCATCACAGGTCTGACAGACTGGCCTATCAGCTTAGTAAAGTCAGGTTTAATTCATCTGAATATCATAGGAAAGCAGTTTATTTCAGTAACTTATTTCATTACAATTAAAATATTTGTTAAACCTTCAACTTTTCAAGCCTTTATTATTGTTCATTGTGATGATTTTCTGTTTATACCAAATAAAAACATGAGATCTAAAATCAGAATAATATATCAGATTCATTAAAACCATTTTACTATGAAAAAGTGGGCCTGATGTGTTTCAGTCTGTTTAATAACTGCTTCCTGAATCTTAATTGATCTGGATTCTGCTTCCTTCAGTATGACAGCGACCCAAATATGTGAACCAGTCCTTCCGTACGGCAGCAGCTCTACGCCTCTATGCTAACCTACATCCATCTAGAATCACATGCTAACTTTAAATACGATGAGGAATTAACATTTGCATGCTTGCTTGTTTTCCTTTGGACTCTGAATGAGCTAAAGTCTCGTCTCTCTGACAGAAGTCCTCAAAGAATGAATCTGTAGATCTAGGAGATGCAGATCTAGGCTAAGAAACACTCTTTACTTCTGTCAGCAGACTGACCGCGAGCGCCTCGAACGCGGCCCAGAAACCAGACTGACTAAGATGATCCCAGGAGAGCATCTAGATCCACATCCAGTTTATTTCCTCCTTCATTCCGGAATCCCTGAACCTTAGAGGAAGTCTGGAAGATTTTATTCTATAATCTCAGTAGGCTTGAATAAAGAGGTAATCTAATAATCTCCTGGTTTTTATATCGTCCATTTTGCCTTTAGTTATTTTGGCAGCAGAGAATATCCACATCAATGTGAACCGAATCTAGAAATGTCTGAGGTATCACCTGCAAAACAACTCAAATCTAAATAACTATTTTTCCTTAATTGAGAAGGTCAGTGAGACACTTTGCCAAAGGAGCAAGATCATTTTATTGTCTTATTTCAAGCTCATATTATCTAATTATCTCAGACTCAGTCCAGTGGCAGATCATCTTATTTACCTTTTTATTTATTCCTAGATTATTTTTGTCCACAGACTCTTTCTATTGTTCTGTAATCCACAGTAGCCCTACAGCTCAGCAGCCCCTTTAGCAGCTAGCAGATCGCGCCCCCCCCCCCCCAGGTAACAGTGGAGGCTATAAATTGTAGCTGATTCCCCCTCATGGCCCACACTCTGCCTGCAGTCAGACGAGGAGCAGCTTATCTCTGTGCAATAACAATGTCAGAGGAAATGGTGCACCTGACGCCCCGTTTTCCATCTTCATGTTGTCTCTCCCATCCTGCAGACACCTGTACAGCGCGGAGGACAGACAGAGGGAGAATATTCCCACTCTGTGCTCACTGTTGGCTGAATAAAAGGAGTCCTAACCTCTCCTTAAATGGAAGAATAAGACGTGCAGGCAGCTGTTTGCCTGGCACTAAACTCTAATTAGCTCTGCTGAGGGAATGTGGGAGCAGCCGTCCTCTGGGCTCAGTTAAGGTTTGGATTAGCGGCTGCTGCTGAGTCCTCCATGTGTGAGGCTGCGTCTGTTCAGCATCTGGCAGGAGACTCCTCACTCCATCTCATTTTGAAACCCACTTCCTTTACCAGGGAAGGAAATATTAATTACACAGCTATGATGAGACAGCAAGGCTGCAGTCTGAGCTGCATGAAATCATTGTGCTTTATAGCAGAGGATGAAGCGTGTCATCAGCAGCGGGATCTCTGCCACAGACACGTGGAAAGGTGGCCGGAGTTACAGAAACCTGTCAGAACATCTGAAGCAAAACCAACTGCAGGAGAAGAAGAAGAGAGCAGAGGAGGAGAGACTCTGATCATCCTCTGGTCTGGAGGCTCCGTCTCTGCAACCTCCCCCCCCCACGGTCAATCTAAGAGCCGTTCAACCTCGGAGAATAAGCGGACGCCAGGCGTGGCACCTGGGCTCTCACAGGTGAGGCGTGTGTTTGTGGCTTAGCGTGTTGTTTACTCTGTGAGTGAGTGGACAGCGCCTGCTGTTCTATTTCAGCTGTCAGGCATCAGCGCCCTGAAAACAGGCCCAGCTGGCTGGCTAGGAGCCTTCCAGGCTGAGATTGATGAGGGGACGCCTGGCAGAGGGAGCGAGGAACGGGCCTTTGTGTTGTTCTGTGTGTTCACATCATTTTCTCTCATTCCACAGGAGAACCGGCAGCAGCAGATTAAACGACACAATCCATTTCCGTCACGCCGTACACGTGTTCCAGTGAATTGGTGGAAGCACGCGCTGGAACCTGGAATTAATTATGCACGCTGCTGGTAACCTAGCACTGTGTCTGCGGCTAATTGATAGCTTCCTGATTTCATTGTATCGAGGAGCCAATGAGCAACGCTTTTCATGTTTTAATACGTGCCGCTAATTTGGAAGCAAACGTGCATCAGAGAGCGAGATATTGGCAGAGCAGGCGGCTACCGGCTAACAGCTGAAACCATTAGACGGGCTGTGAAACAGAAACCTTTGGATCCAAAACCTTTCTGCTTTTTTTAAAACTATTAAATGTTTTAGATCATGAAACAAATTTTTATTGTAATATAAATAAAGGCTGAGAACACAGAGGCAGGTTTCCAGAGGAGAAATGGATCTAATGAGCCGTTGTTCCACCCATGGCGCCAGCAGGAAGCCTTTCTCATCCCACTGGAGACATTTCCACCCACCCGGCATTTTAAAGCTGTTTTAATTCAGCTCTAAATTAAAGAGTTTTTCTTGAATTGTTGGTTTAAGATTGTGTCCCAGCATCTTAATCTGGTTTGGGTGAAAACTGTGACTTCAGGACGCTGAGATTCTTTTTTAGCGGCCAAATTTAAAAAACAGCCAATTGGGGCGGAGCTAAAAGTCAGGAAGTGATGATACACTTTGCCTTTTTGGGTTTTCTGTTAGAAAGCAGAACCCTTGCTCTGTTAGTTCCAGCAGGTTCTCAGACCGCCAGCACCCTGCAGACCGTTTCCTGAACGTCTCACTGATCATTCAGGTGTTTCACCTTCTTTCTACCTTCTACCACTGATTGATGAACTTTGACCTCAGCTGAGGGGAGCGAGGCCTGAGGGGTGTTAGATGGGTTCCTCTGTGACCCTCTGGATGGGTCCTTGGAGTAATCCAGGTGGCTGAAATGTCCCCTGCTGGTTTTTATTGAGGTTTGCTGATGATCGTCTCACATTCTCCAAGTCGGGGACAAGTGTGGCTCGTTTCAGGCCCTTTAGCCTACTTCATGCTGTATTTAGGTAACATCTCAGTATCCCAGGTCAGGCAGTGATCTGGTCTGAATGTGGCCTTTAAAACCCCTCAGCTCTGCTGGAAAACCCAGGACTCCATTTCACTATTCAGATTAAAACTGTCGCTAGTATAACTCCGGTGATAAAATCTGTTTGCTGATCCAAAACATACAAGTTGGATTAAAAAAAGCACAGATAAAGAAAGCTATGTGGGTTTAAATGTTTTTTCACAGCACTGTGAACAAATCTACTATAACAAACACTTCCTGCCATCTGCTCCAATTTCTTAAACTCCAGCTGTCAACACACTTCTTATTTATTTAAAGACACAGAGAAACGACAGAACTAGCATCCTGAGGATTCAGTTTGACTAATATTGACTCTGTTTCTGTCTGCTGGAAGCTTGGATCCAGAAGAAGCACGACTCCTCAGGTCTGCTCAGCTTAAAGTGGAACTTTCTGGGTCTGAAAAGTGGTTTTATTCAAGCTAAACTGTCATAAGAGGTGGACCTTTAACCTGCTTTAAAGCAGTGTGGGACTGATCCTCAAAGAATCCCAATAAGCGGCGCTAAATAGCTCGTCCTGAATGTTTCTGCGTGTTTGATCAGCGTTGTAGGTCGCTGCTGTAGGAACGATATGTCTGTCTTACTAAGAAAAACAGACTGGATGTTCTACTGGCAGTTTAAAATAAAGAAATGATGAGGTTCTAAGCCATTTATTCAGGAAATAATGATTAGAAATAAAGAAAACAGCAATAATAATAGTAAACATCATTTAAAGTGCACTTCACAAAATCAGTGCTTCAAAGTCCTACAAATAAAGAGTAAAATCAGGACCTAATTACCAGGACAAACAAAACTCTTTAAGGAAAGAAGACGCAACATTTTCGCCTTCCAGATTACAATGAGGAGCGCCACTGTGAACGCTTTGCCACAGATAGGGAGCCCCTCCCCCGGCCATTAGGGGAGGGTGCTAAACAACACGGCTAAAAACTTAAACATATAAGGCCTGTGTTATGAACCAATAAAAGCATTCCTGATCTATCTCTATAGTTCTGCTGCTAAGTAGGCTTAGACTGCTGGAGGACATAGGGACCCCTTTTTTTCATCATTCTGCTTCATTCTATCTCTATTCTCCCACTCTGCAGAATCTGTTAGTTCAATCTCTAACGTTCTGCTCTCTCTGCTTTTTCTCATAGTAGCTTCATCTGGTCTGTTCCTGCTTGGCTGTGACTCCATCCTGGAGAGAAATATCAGCTGTGCTGCTGCCATCAACACCTTTGTTTCTAGATGTTGGAGCTAGGCCTGTTTTCCAGTGTAGTCCTGTTTCTCTGACTGTGACTAACTGGATGTGCTCTCTTCATCCTCTGACATGGGAGCTGGCTCGGAGCTCGCCTGCCTGGCTGTGGGTTTCCTGGACGGGGCCGCTTGTGGAGCTGGTTGACAGTTGCCTTTTTGTATCTATGCTTCTTTTCTATGTCTGCTTCTGTCTCCTTGAACCCCAGTGTGGTTCCTCAGCAGATGGCAGCTCACACTGAGCCTGGTTCTGCTGGAGGTTTCTTCCTGTTCAAAGGGGAGTTTTTCCTCCACTGTCGCTACAAGCATGCTTAGTGTGAGGGATTGCTGAAGAGTCAATGAGTCGATGCAATTAACTGGTTTTTACTTAGATAGAAAACTTTGAATCAATCTGACTGGATGATCTGGTGAACTGGAAAGTGACCTGAGATGACATGATGTGAATTGGAGCTATAGAAATAAACTGAATCTAACATTTCTATAGTTTGTGATTAATCTTTATGGTTTTATCTGTTCGTTGCAGGACGCCTTCATTTCTCAAATTCACATCAACATATTCAGAAATCAGGATTAGACTGAAATGTTCTCAGATCTAGTTCCCTCTTTACCAGCTGTAGAAATATCAACTAACAGGGAACAAACGGTTCTACATCTTCTAGTTCTCAGTCGTCTCCGGCAGCGGTGAACTTTTTACACCCTTCAACGTTAACCTGATGGCATTTCATTTAAATTACCAACCTTCATCTCTGGATTGATCAGATCCTGGATTAAACATAAACTGTGTTTAACCTCAATCAGATGATCAAATCCAGTTTCATTTCATTTTCTTTATCTCATGTTTTCAACATGAAAATCAACATTTTCATCATTTTCGGTCCCAAATCATCTTTTTTTTATCAAACTAAAGAAGAAACAGCACTTTTAGAAAAAAACATCATCAGAGTTTACTAATTAAAAAAGTGAAACTAAATGTGCAATCTTTAATTAAATTAGCTCCTGCAAAGATACCCAGCAGATTTAAAACATCTGTTTTTTTACTGATTGCATAGATTCTCAAAATAGAATGTGAGGTTCTAATTAGTTCTGCTTGTTTGACTGTCTGATTAAAGCAGGTCTGCGTTTAGATTTAGATCATCTGCCTTGTTTTTTTTTTATTCAGTTTTTAGAAAATAAAAAGCAAATTATAAAAATTCCAACATTATTTCCCATCGTCAGCCATCGTCAGAAAATATATTTTACTTCTGTATTTTAAAATGTTTTATTTCTAATATGTTTAATTGGAAAAAAAAGTTAATTGGAGAAAGAAGGAAAGTAAAACTGAGAATAAAGCATCCGGCTCGTCCCATTGGACCAGACTCAGCAGCTCAGACATTCCTCGGCCTCCATGTCCTGGAGTTCTGCTGGAGAACCTTCAGACTGCAGATTGTTTCTGAGCTCCAGATGTGGAGCAGCAGATCAGGGAGTTCTTGATCGTTCTGCTGGGAGTCTGGCAGCAGAACGTTCCAGACAGGATTTAGACAAGCCAGACGTGGATCAATGGCATCAATTCTTCATCCTCTATGAAGTGTCTGCTGACTCTGACCTCTAAAGGTCGGCCGGCTGCTGATGCGTGCATCGATACTCGAACCTGCATCCCTGCGCAGCAGCGAAGCTGCAGCTGCAGCTCAGAGGAGACAGATGGTGGAGCCACCAGCTCTGATCTTCTACAGAAGCTCTAAACGCTGCTGGACCTCAGGGAGCCTCCAACCCGGAAGCTTATCTCTGATGATGCTTTCAAAGACATTAACGAATCTCCAGCTCACGACAGCCTCCTGTGTTTTTTCTCTAACCTTGGATACTTCAAACCTTAAGTATCAATACAGTACAATAAATCCTTTGGACAATTTCAAATACACTGTATGTATATATATATTTTCACCCTAATGTCCGTCTGGCCTGAGTTATCTCAGCAATGAGGTGGAACGATTCAAACTGGGAGACATTTTGACTTTTCTGTGTTTGGTGAATCCACTGTCCCTGAACTGCTGAAGCAGCATTTATTCATTCAGAGGCTTCCTGATAAAAACAGCGAACATCGAGTTTAGGTCAGAATCTGCTCCTCCACTAAAATCTCTAAATGAGGATCGGATTCAATCAGCTGCTGCTGCTTCAGACACTGAACCCCATCGTTCATCAGGGCTCAGCTAAAAGGAGCTGGATTAGATCAGATTATGTGACACTAAGAGCTTCAAGGTCAGTAAAAATATGTGTTAATAAAATGTTTGGTGAAACTAAAGCAGATGTTTGCATTAATGACTGTCTGCAATCAGGATGTCATCCTGTCCTCTGAAAATGATGAATTCTACTAAATAGAAAAAAGAAAAACACTCTTATTTTATTTATTTCCACTGCAGGGCTGGAAAATAAAGATATGATGAAATATGATGAAAGCAGAGCTCTAATGTTTGGTTTGATTTAATGCACTAAAGGTCACCCAACGCCTTCTCACCGCCCCTCCCATTAACAGGATAGAATAGAACAGAAAAGAACAACATTTAATTAAACAGTATAGAATATAATAGAATAGAACAGGATAGAATAAAAATAAGATAATAGAACAGAATAGAGTAGAATAGAAAAGCCTGAATTTTCCCCACTTTGGAGATATTCAGGTCTGGCAGCAGGAAACTTCCAGCTAAACATGAAACTAAATGCTGTGAAAGAAAACAGCATTTTAAAGGTTCACTTATAGAGAAAAAGTTCAGGAGACGCTGAGCTGTTATTCAGCTAAAAGTGTTCCAGTGAAAAACAAAGAAAAGCATCAGCTGGTTAACAGAAGGTGAGTGTTGGTGTGGTTTTAGGGAGGTCTGGGTGCAGTAAAAGGCAGCCATGTTCAGAAACACGCAGCCAGAGGATTACAAACTGTTTCAATAGAAAGCAGCAGAAGAACAAGAGGTGGTCTGGAAGGAGCAGCTCCTGGAAGCAGGGAGGTACGGTAGAGCCGTGCAAATGAAGATCTATTAAAGGTTGGATATTTCAGTAGTCATGGACAAACCTGCAGTCTGATCAACATTAAGGTGATGCTGAGTTTTCACCGTTTCAGGGCAGATAGAACTGATCCCAACAAACACCAGAGAAAATATAAACCAAGACAGACGGATTTACAGACAGATTTAATAAAGGAAGAACTTTAAAGGATCTACAGGTAGTGAGGGAAGGTGTCCTTCCAGCTGCTTCCTTATCAAAGACTTTCTACAGCAATCATTATCTGCAGTGTGGGGTTAGCTCTCTGCACCAGAGGGACCTTACCGTCTGTGTGACACCCTGCCGGCTTAGCCCTGCTCCCACAAAGCTGCCCGCTGCTTCCTGGGGGGAGGGGCTAAATGCTGGAAGGCCCAACGGCAACGACAATCAAAGACGCCATCATCGTTATTACAATAACAGAGAAAAGGTCGATAAAGTGCTCCCTTCTGGGTTCACATTTTTGGTTCTTCCTAAATTTTTCAAAACATCAAACTCATTAAATATTAGTCAGAGACAACTAATGGACATAAAATGCAGTTTTAAGGTGAAGGTTTTTATTATTAAGAGATGAAAAACTCTAAACTTTGGTGGTATTTCATATTTGAGCCATGATAAATGATCTGTACGTATATAGATCTTTCAAAGCAGATGTGACCGAAGCACTTTAATGTTCTGGGATTTTTGGTTCTGTTTAGTTTTTACTTTGGGTTTTCAGCTACAGTAGGCTTTGATTTATGTTATTCTGTTTTTACTGTTAGGAGTTATATCATCATTTAGTGACTCACACAGAGAAAAGCAGCAATTAGAAAATCTGACATTATTTCTACAGGTTATGTTATGATCTTGGCAATGATGGCAGGATTATTGGTTCTTCCATCCACCTGCCTAGCTCCGCCCAGGTTTCATTACCTTTCATCAGATCAACATGTTCCAGCTTCTACTTAAACTGTTTGCTCCCAGCCATCAGTGCCAGATTATTCGAGCCGTAGGTGAGTGTTCCCCTGCATACCCAGTCTGTTACTCTGATTGCCTGATCCTGACTAGTTCTGCCATTGGACCTCTGAGCCTGCCTGTCCTTGTCCTTATCTGTTTGCCTGATCTGTCTTCAGACTACGGCTGGATTCTGTCTGCTACGACCCTGGATCTGTCTCCCGACAATGGCTTGGATTTCCCTACGGTACCTCTTCTAATCTTCTAAGCCTGGACTTCTGCTACCTCATCAACACTGGTTTTGGCTTCTCCATCTGGAAACTCCTGCTCTCCCTGGTCTGCTGGGCTCTTCTCGTCAGCCAGCTCTGCAGCCCTCTTGGCTTCGGCTCCTGGAACTCTCTGGATGGGCTGGGACTGAACTTAATAACCAGATTAGTGACTTACATGCTCGTAATCATCCTCCGTCAGAGTTATGTGGTAACTAACCTGAGTTTTCCGCTCTACAGAGGTTCCAGCCTTTTTGTCCGACCTACTGACCCGCGATTTTCCAAGCACTTAATAAACGCTTTTATAAATCACTTCAGTCTGTCTGCATGAATTCTGGGTCCAACGTTCTGAGTCCTGACAGGTAACAAAATCCTATTCTTCAAAAGTTTTCTATCTAAGTAAAACCGGCTGATTGCATCGACCCTCACACCAAGCATGCTTGTAGTGACAGTGGAGAGGAACTGCTTTGGTTCAAATATATGGCCCACACTGGCTGCTGCTAAGGAAATGTAATTAAATAGGAGCCTACATCATCCCTGCTACAGATTATAATCAGATAAATAAGGCTGATAAGTTTGAGCGATAAGCAGAAGATTAATGCTTCCTATCTGAGACAGTAAGCAGGTGTTTTATCTCAGCTGTGCATCAGATTCAAGTCATTTACAAAGAAAGCAGTACGCACTCAGGGCAGGATTTATCAAGATCCAATTTTGCGTGCAGTAATTTGGCGGCTCACAAACTGGAATTTTGGCGAGGGGGCTGAACCATGGTTTTGCGGGTGATTTAACAAGAGTGATTCGCGTAACTGGTGGCAGGTGCAAAACTGTTGGAGGCGCCCTATTTAAAATGATGGTTTTTACTTGCGCGTTTTGTGGTTTGCGGCAAAGTAGTCTGTAGTTTCTACAAACTAGTGCATTAAGAAATTTAAATCTTACAGTGATATATAAAGAAAAACTTTGGCAACCTTTATTCCCTAAGGTGGTATGTGGCTGAATTTCTACTTCACTGCAGTAAAAACAACAACAACAAAAACCAGGTCTGTGGAAAAATGCACATACCAAATGGCTCACAAGAAGGGACTGTAGATGAGATTACGCATCCCCGCAGCATTGGCATGTTGCTCCACAGGCGCAGGGGAGAACCCCCACCCGTCGGACAGCACTTCTGAAAAACGAGATTGGGAGATCCCAGCTCTACGCTGCAACTGTACGCTGGAATGACCCAGATGCAAAAAGTGCAATGTTGCAAGGAGTTTGTTGATATCTGGTATTAGCGTGGGTCCTCCTTGTGGCTGGCTCCAAATCCATTCGGAGTACCCCCAACAGCTCCAAAATGGCAATGCTGGATAAGCGATATGTTTTGATGATCGTTTCCTCGTTCATTCCAAAAATATTCACACGGAGTGAAAAAATCTGCGTTCTCTGCGTCTCCTTGCTTCATTTCCATGTCTCCTTCTTTGGCGACAATAACGCTGCCATGTGTGCGCAATTACGCGATACAGACCATTTACCTTCTTTTCAAGCGTGTTAAATATAGAGTCAGATACCGTTAGCAAAATTGCTTTTAAGTTTGATAAATCACTTTGCGAATGTGCTAAATTAATATATTTACATGTTCTGCTCCCACAAGACGCACTTTTAGCGTAAACGCGCCATATTGCATATTCATTGCAGAAAAAGTACTAAATGGATAAGAGGCGCTATTTAGTTACGTTTTAAAGACCAAATCCTTTTAGCACAGCTGTTGATAGATCAGTTTGTACATTTTCTAGCGTCTTGGCAGTGAAATAGCTCACGTTTTTATACACGCGCAAACCTTTGATAGATCCGGCCCTCAGACCGGTAATTATATCAACATTGTAAAAAAGACATATAAACATTTTGCATTTAAGATTAAAAAAATAATTTTCATCTCTCCATTATTCTATTCAGAACTCCTAAAATAGAAAAGTTTTAGTTTCCCCTGGTTCTATTTCATAAAAAGTCTCCTTTAAGGAACCTTTGGCAATTCTATTCAGTTTATTTCTATATAGCTCCAATTCACATCATGTCATCTCAGGTCACTTTCCAGTTCAACCAGATCATCCAGTCAGATTGATTCAAAAGTTTTCTAAGGAAAACCAGCTGATTACATCGACTCATTGACTCTTCAGCGAATCCCACTCACACTAAGCATGCTTGGCGCCGACAGTGGAGAGGAAAAACTCCCTTTGAACAGAGGAAGAAACCTCCCAGCAGAACCAGGCTCAGTGTGGCGGCCATCTGCTGAGGCACTGGGGTTCAAGGGGAGACAGAAGCAGACTGATTATTAATCAAATTAATCCGAAAAAATAATGGACAGATTAATAAATTAGTTGGTTGCAGCCCTAGCCTTAACTTACACAGCGACACTGAAAGCTGGAGCCTGAACCAACAACCCTTTGACTGCAGGCCACACCTGCATCCAATGCCACTGGATTTATGCATGTAATAAAAATTAAAAACTAAGAACAAGAAATCTGGAAAAATAAGAACCCAGGCTGGAGGTAAACCAACAGGTGTGTTCATCTGACTAACGGCATGAATCCAGAGCTACAAAGTGGCCCCGGCACCATTACATGCTCCTGATTAGATCATTGAATTCCAGTTGATTAAAGGCTATGAACCATCTGCCACCTTTCTGATGGCCGTGCAGAGAGATGGATGATGTTTATCTGCTTCTATCAAACTCCAGAGGTGGCTTCACAGCCAGCTTATAACTGGCCTTTAGATCAATAACTGCAACAGACAAGGTAGAAATGATGGAGGCATGTTTTCAGTCCTGGACGCTCCTGTCTGTGAGTGAGTGTGTGTGTGTGTGTGTGTGTGTGTGTGGGGGTGTTCTGAAATTGAAGCATCTGCTACCGAGCGCAGCCCATTCCAGGGGTGGAAATGGCTTTCAAACAAACCCATAGCTCTGCTGAAAATGACTGCTGCCGACTGGAGGAGCGTGGAAAATGAGAAGTTATGAAGGTTTTTCATCTGAGGCCACATCAGGAAGGTTTCCAATTGTTAAAAAAATAACATTCCTACAAAGCAAAAGGTAAATGCCAAACGATATTGACTGCATGTAAACTGCTGGATGTACGTCAGATTTTTTATTCTGGAAACACACATCCTTTAGGCGAGCAATGTTCATCATTTGGTGACATTTCCTTTAGCATGAACCCCATCCAGTCTTTGTAAATGAGCTTAATCACTCCTGTTATAAAACACCTGCTTACTGTCTCAGATAGGAAGCATTAATCTTCTGCTTATCGCTCAAACTTATCAGCCTTATTTATCTGATTTTAATCTGTAGCAGGGATGATGTAGGCTCCTAATTAATTACATTTCCTTAGCAGCAGCCAGTGTGGACCTAATATTTCAACCAAAGAGGTTCTTTAGCAGCAGGCACTGCATTTTCCTGGAAACAAATATTATCGACAGTAATGCAGGAAAACTATTTATTTTTGATTCAAAGCTCAAATGATACTTGATCATCTTTCTTTTTTTTTTTTTTGGCTGAGAAGCTGTATACTCATAGAGCTCATAGAGCGTTACTGACATCCATGTGAGAGAAATCTGTTTGTGATCCCAGTGATCTGTTCTCTCTGCAGGAAAAACAAACATACACAGATGTTATCTGAATTATTAATTAAATTATGAATTAATTAAAATAAAAGATGCTTTTCTTTGAAGTCTTTTCCTGATTGGAAGCTTTTTATTGCATTTTCTTTGATGTTCCGGTTCTCATTTTTTATTCAGCTTTACTATCAAGTAGTAGCCATTTAATATTTCCCCACTTTCCTTGGCTGTTCACTTGGCTGGTCCTTGGCTGTATTTCCTTGGCTGGCCCTTGGCTCTTCCTTAGCTGTTCCTTGGCTGGTCCTTGGCTGTTCCTTGGCTGGCCCTTGGCTGGTCCTTGGCTGTTCCTTGGCTGGCCCTTGGCTGGTCATTAGCAGTTCATTGGCTGTTCCTTGGCTGGTCCTTGGCTGTTTCATGGCTGCTGTCCTTGGCTGGTCCTTAGCAGGTCCTTAGCTGGTCCTTGGCTGGTCCTTGGCTGGTCCACTTGGCTGGTCACTTGGCTGGTCACTTGGCTGTTCCTTGGCTGGCCCCTTGGCTGGTCCTTGGCTTGGGTGTTGCTTAGCTGGCCCTTGGCTGGTCCTTAGCTGGTCCTTTGGCGGTCCTTGGCTGGTCCTTGGCTGGTCCTTGGTTGGTCCTTGGCTGGTCCTTGGC
Source organism: Cyprinodon brontotheroides (assembly GCA_018398635.1). Classification (NCBI taxonomy): domain Eukaryota; kingdom Metazoa; phylum Chordata; class Actinopteri; order Cyprinodontiformes; family Cyprinodontidae; genus Cyprinodon; species Cyprinodon brontotheroides. The sequence continues at coordinate 27,144,050 of JAGKQL010000015.1, read as the reverse complement.
TGTTCTTTGGCTGGTCTTGGCTGGTCCTTGGCACTCGTCCTTGGCTGGTTCTTAGCTGGTCCTTAGCTGGTCCTTGGCTGGTCTGGTCCCCTTGGCTGGTCACTTGGCTGGTCCCTAGCTTGGTCCTTGGCACAGTCCTTGGCTGGTCCTTGGCTGGTCATTGGCTGGTCCTTGGTTGGTCATGGCTGGTCCTTGGCTGGTCCTTGGCTGGTCCTTGGCTGATTCCTTCCGGCTGTTCCTTGGCTGGTCCTTGGCTGTTCCTTGGCTGGTCCTTGGCTGGTCCTTGGCTGGTCCTTGGCTGGTCCTTGGTTAGTTCCTTGGCTGGTCCTTGGCTGTTCCTTGGCTGGTCCTTGGCTTGTTCCTTGGCTGGTCCTTGGCTGGTCCTTGGCTGGTCCTTGGCTGGTCCTTGGCTTGGTCCTTGGCAGGTCCTTGGTCCTTGGTTGGTCCTTGGCTGGTCCTTGGCTGGTCCTTGGTTGGTCCTTGGCTGGTCATGGCTGGTCCTTGGATTTGGTCCTTGGCTGGTCCTTGGCTGGTCCTTGGTTGGTCCTTGGCTGGTCCTTGGCTGGTCCTTGGCTGGTCCTTGGCTGTTCCTTGGCTGGTCACATGGCTGGTCCTTGGCTGGTCCTTGGCTGGTCCTTAGCTGGTCCCTTGGCTGGTCATTGGCTGGTCCTTAGCTGGTCCTTGGCTGGTCCTTGGATGGTCATTAAGCTGGTCCACTTGGCTGGTCCTTGGCTGGTCCTTGGCACGGTCCTTGGCTGGTCCTTGGCTGGTCCTTGGCTGGTCTTTGGCTGGTCCTTGGTTGGTCCTTGGTTGGTCCTTGGCTGGTCCTTGGCTGGTCCTTGGATGTTCACTTGGCTGCTCCTTGGCTGGTCCTTGGATGTTCCTTGGCTGTTCCTTGGCTGGTCCTTGGATGGTCCTTGGCTGGTCCTTGGCTGGTCCTTGGCTGTTCCTTGGCTGGTCCTTGGCTGGTCCTTGGCTGGTCCTTGGCTGGTCCTTGGCTGGTCCTTTGCTGGTCCTTGGCACATGGTCCTTGGCTGGTCCTTGGCTGGTCCTGGCTGGTCCTTGGCTGGTCACTTGGCTGGTCCTTGGCTGGTCCTTGGCTGTTCCTTGGCTGGTCCTTGGCTGCCTTGGCTGTTCCTTAGCTGGTCCTTGGCTGGTTCTTAGCTGGTCCTTGGCTGGTCCTTGGCTGGTCCTTGGCTGTTCTTGGCTCCCTTGGCTGGTCCTTAGCTGGTCCTTGGCTGGTCCTTGGCTGGTCCTTGGCTAGTCCTTGGCTGTTCCCTTGGCTGGTTCTTGGCTGGTCTTTGGCTGGTCGTCTGGTCCTTGGCTGGTCCTTAGCAGGTCCTTAGCTGGTCATGGCTGGTCCTTGGCTGGTTCTTAGCTGGTCCTTGGCTGTTCCTTGGCTGGTCCTTGGGCTGGTTCTCAAGCTGGTCCTTGGCTGGTCCTTGGCTGGTCCTTGGCTGGTCCCTTGGCTGGTCCTTAGCTGGTCCTTGGCTGGTCCTTGGCTGGTTCTTAGCATCGTCCTTGGCTGTTCCTTGGCTGGTCCTTGGCTGGTTCTTGGCTGGTCCTTGGCTGGCCCTTGGCTGGTCTGCTGGCTGTTCCTTGGCTGGTCCTTGGCTGGTCCTTGGCTGGTTTGGCTAGTGCTGGTCCTTGGCTGGTCCTTGGCTGGTTCTTGGCTGTTCCTTGGCTGGTCCTTGGCTGGTCCTTGGATGGTCCTTGGCTGGTCCTTGGCTGGTCCTTGGCTGGTCCTTAGCTGGTCCTTGGCTGGTGCTTGGCTGGTTCTTGGCTGGTTGCTTGGCTGGACCTTGGCTGGACCTTGGCTGGACCTTGGCTGGTTCTTGGCTGGTTAACAGCTGGTGCTTGGCTGGTTCTTAGCTGGTCCCTTGGCTGGGGTGCTTGGCTGGTTCTTGGCTGTTCCTTGGCTGAACCTTGACTGGTGCTTGGCTGGTCCTGGCTGGACCTTGGCAGGACCTTGGCTGGTCCTTGGCTGGACCTTGGCAGCTGGTCCTTGGCCATTGAAATCTATGGAAATATCTATAATTCTTAATGCAGACATTTGGAAACATAAACCTTTTCCAGCGTGTGACTTTTTCATGTTCCATTCTTCTCCCTCTGTCCTCCAATAACTTTGAAAACCTGCACTTCCTGCTTTTCCCTGATGACATCACTCTGACCATGGCCAGCCCGCCGCTCGCTCCGCTCAGGCAGTTCTTCGTTAATCTAAGTGTGGAACAGCTGTTCTCTGCAGATGGAGGCAGGCCGAACTCAGAGCGACGCAAAGAGTAGGGAGGAATGAGGTCATCTGGTCTTCAGGACGTCTGGAAGGTTCTCCATCTTTCTCATCACTATCAGACTGTCCTCCGAACATAAAGATCCGCTCTGCTCCTACCCCGTCTGTGTGTTAATCTGGCCCCACAGCCAATATTATGTTTCTATAAGAGAGTGATGATTTCTACAAAATTACATGTTAATTTGAAGTGTTGGCCAATGGGTGCATTTCTACCTGGTCTATAAAAGGGGCTGGTAGACTGCTGGGTGGAGGAGGAGGGAGGGGAAGGAAGGAGGAGGAGGAGGGAGGAGGGAGGGAGGGAGAGAGGAGGGAGGGAGGAGGAGGGAGGAGGAGGGCAGATCCAGAACCTCCTAGAGATGTGTTGCAGTGAGTTTTCTGTTGTTGTTTTCCTCTGAAAAGCGTTTAGTTTGTATTTCCTACCTTCTATTATCACTCAGTTCTCTCTGTAGTTTATTTTCTGCTGCTGTCACGCCTGAATTCTCCCTCTAAAGGCCGTTTCATATCTCTGAAGAAACTTGGACAGCTTTAGCTCCAACTCTGAAGTTCCTGTTGGGACCAGGAAGTCTCTTTGGGCCGAATGGAGATGAAATCTAATTATTGGCAGATTGGCAGACGTTCCTGAACTGCAGGGAAGTCGGTTTGGTGTTGGATTATAGTGCCTGCTGTCTGATTACAGCGCCTCCATCTAGCTGCTCCCTCTGGTGGGACCATCAGACCATCAGTTGCTTCAAGAACGCGCCGCGCCTGTTAGAGCTTCTCTGATTGGCTGTAGAGCCTGCGTCCAACCGTAGCAGCGGGGGGGTTTCACTACAGCCAGGAGACTGATCACCATGGAGGAAGATGACTGTGATACCATGTTAGCATGACTAGGGGCTGGAGTCAGTTGGAGGGTGGAGCTGCCTTTAAATCACACACAGAACTGGGCTCCTTATAACAGCATCGTCTCACTCTGGCTACACCTGTGAGATGCAAACATCTGCTGAAACACAGAAAACCTATAGGCCCATGTCCTCAGGCCACCCCTCCCTCTGCAGAGGTCATCATCATCATCATCATCATCATCATCATCATCATCATCATCATCATCATCAGATGACTGAAAGAAGCTCAACCAGCTGATTGAGAAGGCCGGCTCTGTTCCTCTAGAACCTCTGGAGATGAAGAAGATGATGGAAAGCAGTGAGCATCTTCTTCATCAGACTGTTAGACACCAACAGAGTGTCTTCAGTCAGAGGTTGATTCAGATCCGTTGCAGACAGACCTCTACAGAAGATCCTTCCTGCCTACAGCATCAACATGTAAAAATTATTAAAGAAAGCCAAAAGTTACAACGAAGTTAAATTCTCTTTCGTATTGATGAAAAAATAGAATTTTGAATATGAATAATTCCTGCAGATTACCTAAAGAGTGGTGGTTCTGTCTTTGGGAGGCGTTAGTAGAAATAATTGTTCCTGAATGTTTGGCGGTTCGATCATTTAGGATTAGAAGGATCATCCCAGCGCTGATCTATCAGAGGAAGAGGAGCAACCTGATAGATGTGATGCAGCTATGCAGAGACCTTCGCTGACCCTGTCACTCACACAGCCACGATTTCCACCAGTGTCACACTGCTTTTCTCAAGGACACAAACAAGTCCCACTCAATGAATAATTTAAGCTTCTGTGTCACTCCGTATATTCTATCGGAGAAAACTGACAGAGAATAAAGAAACGTATATTTTACTTTTTGGGCTACAATATTTTTGGATGTTTAGAAGAAAACTGCATTTGGTGAATTAGTGTTTGCAGAATCAAATCCTTCTTCTCTGGTTTATTTTGGTCTTTGAAATTCATTCAAAAGGAACCAGGAAGCATAAAGGCTGAGAAAGAGCAGCGACATACAGAGAACTGGTTTCCAGTAACGATTGTGACTGGCAGGACAGACAGGGACCAGTCATTCAGGGGTTCAGCCTGCTGAGGGGAACCAATGCTGACTGACTATCTTTATAAAGTCGCTCAGCGCTCTCTGATGCTGGGAAGAAAGAGAGACCGGACTTCTGTTTAGGAACAGAAGGAGCAAACAGGAGGTGGAGAACAGCTGTTCTCAGGACAGGAAACATAATTCAGTTCAGTTTAAATTCAAAAATACTTCATCAATCAGAAAAGAAAAAAACAGCTTCTTCTAATCAGATGTTGATGCTGTAGACAGGAAGGATCTCCTGTAGAGGACTGTGTGCAGCGCATCTGAATCAACCTCTGACCGAAGACACTCTGTTGGTGTCTACCAGTCTGAGGAAGAAGATGCTCACTGTTGCCCATCATCTTTTTCATCTCCAGAGGTTCTAGACTCTAGACCCAAGGACCCCCAAACTGATTGTGAGATGGAGCAGGGACCCCCTAATTATATATATAGTATGAAATAGTGTTCTATCAAACTGGTCCTATAGTCACTCTATTACAGATGGTGTAATGTAACTAAAGTAATCCCTCCCTGGGATTATTAAAGTATTTCTGGTTCCTGGTTGATGGACAGGTGTTGTGAATGAAACGGTGTCCAG